>JAJJMB010002379.1:2001428-2307636 GCA_023531105.1 Papaver atlanticum | reverse complement strand
ACCTTTGATTGTTGATATAAATTGATTGACACTTGAACATTGGTCTTCGGTACCGTTCAAGTTGTTTCTCATAATAATCAGGCTCACGGATTCCTATCTATTTGATTTGCTGATTACATTGAGAAACAGAGATATAACTCTTGGATATATTTTCCTTGATTGAGTCTGACTGTCTAGTTTATTCTTTTGGAATTATATTGGAGTTAGTCCATACAGATTGCCGAATGAAATATTGGGTATGGTTGTTGTACCCCCGCTTTTTCAGTTATGACCAAAGCTTGATTTGGAGACAAGGTATTACCGGACCCGAAAATCTTCAAGATACGCAATGAATATTTATTTTCGAATTTGACAAATACCAACTGCATTCCAACTAATAAACCAATGCCACTCATAGTTGATAACTAATATTAGATAACATACACCCCACGTACTTTACTAATATAGTAACCATAGATACGAAAACCTCTGGGATATGGTAAACATATATTTTCAATATATAGAGATATTGAAAAAATAGTTTCAGGATCTTTTCCTGAGTATCAAAGAAAAATAACCGAACATTAAGATATTAGAGTTCAACACATGCTCAAATCACTATGTCGTCATTTAAGAAAAATTCCGATCTAACCCACGAACACTTTGATGTCCGCAGAAATCGTAAGATAATAGACGTATCGAAAGTGCCAAGTCCGGTTAGACAGTTAGGATCGATCTGGTTTAGATCCTTGTTAGGGATTTGTCCCGAATTAGATCCTTGAGATCGTTTCTAGATTAGATCCATTTTAGGGATCCGTCCTAGATTAGATCCTTCTTTGAGATTACTCCTAGAATAAATCCTCGAATCATCTTTTCAACTACGAACAAGTTTCGCAAGTCTACTTCCTTAAACTATGTAAATAAACATAATCCTAAGGTATGGATTCATCCGGAAGTTCAATACACTAAATAATTATGAGTTACCAATTAGTCTAATGTCGATAATATGAAGTTCATAAATATATAACCTATACTTCATCACTTTATAAACTCAAGTTATAGAAACAATTGATATATATTTCCTTGATACTTTGATCATAGTATAATGACCAAGTCACCAATACTAAAGTCATTGTAAACAAACTTTACTTCGTATACTATGTTTTCAATAAATACTGACTTTAAAGCACAAATGATAGAAACATAACAAGTTAAGTCTGGAATTACTAACCTCGAACTGAAGGATGATGTCTTCGTTATTGCCGATACGTCTTCAGGTTCTTCGTGAGTAACAAGAGAAATTCTTAACATTTTTATGTTCCTAGTCTAACCTAATAAAGTTGACTTTAGTAATCAAATCAAGAGAGTCCGAGTTTGGAACTAAATATGACGACCAAACTTAACATACTAACGCTTGGTGGGTTTAACCGAGCAATGATCTAACAAGGATCATATAAGATTCAAATTAAATAATGGCAAAACAGTTAGATTTTGGATGGATGGACTTCTTTAGGTTCACTAAAGAACAAATATGTTGTTATACACTCCCTCTGTTTCTAAAAAATAGGCTTGTTTGGTTTGCACAAAGATTAAGAAACTAATCATTGTAGCCATTTTTTTATACTTTTTCCTAATGTATCATTGGTCCCATTGATTTGATATTATAGAGAAAATGGAGAGAGAAGTGGTCTCCTATTTATATTAAGAGAGAAAAACAGAGAGAAGTGGTCCCTCTATGGGTAATTTAGTAAACTAATAACATTTGACTTTCCAAATAAGGAAACAAACCTATTTTTTTGACATATATCCAAATAAGAAAACAAACCTATTTTTTAAAAACGGAGGGAGTATAAGGTTTGCAACAATAAACAAACTTTTGTCTGATATGAATGTTGATCAGAGAGATATCTCCAATACAAGAAAAAATCTGTCAGTTGGGGAACATCTAGAATGAGATATTTTATTAATAAATTGGGTTTAGTCCAACGTTTAAATGACAATTCACATTCAGGGTATATTATTGGAGGCTTTACTGGCAAGATATACTATGATTTAGGATATCAATACCTATGATTTTTTGAGATTTTTTTTTTGGAAGAAGAATATACTCTAAAGGTGAATTTTTGGGTTATTTAATTTTTAGTACTTACATTTTGTCCAGAGTTAGCGTTTGGTCTAACATTTGTCCAGCTTTGCATTTGGTACCTGGACTTCACTTTGACCATCTAAGACCACATTTTAATTAATTTTCTAAAATAAATTGTATGGAGTTACAAGTATACCCTTGCCATGGCTTAGGATCCAAAGACTAATCTTGCCATGGCTTAGGACCCAAAGACTAATAACCAATGAGCCGGTCCCTAGTAAACTGATGAGTCGGTCCTGATGATTTAAGAAGGCATATGTAAGAATCCATAACCTCAGTTTCTTTTTTTATCAGAACCGCTTGCAAAGCCATTACTGCTGCTACTACTCTTTTCTTCAACTGTTGTCGCAAACCTTCATTCCTGCTCCTGTGTTTACACCCACCGTAGATATGGAAAACAACACTTCTCCTGCAAAGTATGAAGATTCAAACCCAAATGATGTTGCTTCCTTAACAGTAATGGAAGTTAAAATCCAATCTGGAAACTCAGAGAGAACATAACAAAAAATGGCAAATTTTTCACCTAAAATCAAAATCAAAATCCAGAGTTTTGTTATAAATGAGTCATCAATCAGAATAATGGCGTCTTCTTTTTCTGAGGATGAATTGAAGTTGAAATCACAGATTTATAAAAACAAATTGGGAAAATGTTTGGAGAAGTTTCTTCCTCCATCAAATCTTTGCTTGTCGAAAAACATTCCTCTGCTACTCCATCTCCTCGAAAATTGGTAAGCAAACATATCAATTTTTTGCGTAAACACTGAAATTTTTGGGCAATTTTTGGTTCGGCATCTGTGAAGTTAAAATTAGGGCAAAAATTAAATGATACTAGGGTTAGTTTGTATACAGTCATGTAGAGCTTTAAGATAGGGGTGATTAAGATGAATTACAAGGTTTGGGGGTTACTATTGGAGATTCAATTTGGTTGAAATTGGTGAATAATTCTGTAATGTATGAATTTTGAGTTTACTGTTTGATTTTGTTATAGATTTGGTACT
Organism: Papaver atlanticum; assembly: GCA_023531105.1. Classification (NCBI taxonomy): domain Eukaryota; kingdom Viridiplantae; phylum Streptophyta; class Magnoliopsida; order Ranunculales; family Papaveraceae; genus Papaver; species Papaver atlanticum. The sequence goes on along the minus strand of JAJJMB010002379.1, from coordinate 2,304,513 downwards.
GCTATTCTTTATCAATGGAGTTTTAGAAACTCAGGCGATGGTGGAGGCGGAAGAAGAAGATGAGAGATATGTAGATATGGGGAAAGTAAAGGGTACTATAGTAAACTCATATAATAATTTAATTTTATATAAACTTTATAAACAATTTCTAAACGGAAGTCAAAATTCAACCAGGTCAACGTTATTTCCAAGTACCAAACTCTAAGTTGGACAAAAGTTATACCAAACACTAATTTTAGTTAAAATATGAGTACCAAAAACCAAATAACCCTAATTTTTTTTGATGAGGGTAATTTTCATAATTCTCTGTCCACTTCAAGCAAGCATGCTTAGACACAGGAGGATCAATGTACAAAGTGATCTTTTCTTGTTTCCTCAGAAGAAAGAGGAAACTACTGATCATATGCTAGTTAGTTGCCATTATGCTTTTAAGTTGGGTCATATTTTATTAAGGCCATCAAAAATTTCTGAGTATTTCCAGCTACAGTTTAGAAACAATTTAAAACTTGGAGCGTTAACAATTTAAGTGGTGGGAACAAAGAAGCTTGGTAGAAGGTGAATTATGTTTATGTTCAACTAATGAGAGGAAAGGAGAGGAATAGTAGGCCCTTTGGTGGTAGAGCTAACAGTGTTGATAATTATACGACAGGCTTTTCGGTGAAGAAATTGTTTAGAAATACTACTGCTAGTCAACTGCTCTATAAGTGAGAAATTATAATTATATGTACACATCATGTAGTTGTTGTGTGTCCCATACTTATAATTATTTTTGTAACTTTTTTTTGTTTTTTTGGATAAATCTCATAAATTTCATTCATGATAAAATAGAGATTACATGGATTTCAAGTACATCAAGATCAAATTACAATTCGAAGGTACTAACCAAGAGTAATTTGTGAAAAGAAGTAACAAACTACCAACAAGAGTACCAAACAATCCTAAGATTGAGAGAATGGTTTTGGGATTATAATCCAACCATTTTAAAAGGGTTTTTTCTTCTAGAAAAGTAGATCCTCTCATAAAAATATAAGAGTAATATGCCTAAAGTCTTGAATCTTGATTTCTACACTTGAACTTCCACTTAAAATCTCCATTGAGATCACAAAGAAACTCCATGAGAGAGCATAAAGAATCTCCATAAAGGAGAAGACATAAACAAAGAGGGTAACACACCCCCAAAAACACCATAAAAATCTCCTAAAAGCAATGGAGATTGAAACAAAAACTTAAATAAACTTATCCTAGACTACTAACTATCTATGAAAACTAGAAAAAGTAAAGAAATCTGCTCAGATCTAGCCCAAAATGGACTAGATCTGAGCAGCAAGCTTTAATGGAGGAGAAAGTTTTTTTGGTTTTAGAAAAAGTAAAGAAATCTCTCTCTATTCCTCTCTTCTCTCTAGTTTTTTCCTTTAATTTATCCAAACCAAAAAAAGTTGTTGATGCAGAGTCTCTAGCACTACTAGAAGCGGTAATATGGGCAAACAGTAAAGGAATTAAGAGGATTCGGCTGGAAGGGGAATGCCAGAATGTAATTGAAGTAGTAAATGTAAAGCCAAGTGCTGTCAAATGGAAAACTTTTAATGTAATAATAGACATCTTATGCTTATTAAATGATTTTGATAGCTGGTCATGTAATAAGGTGCATGGAGACACTAGTCATTTGGCAGATGCCATTGTAAAATATGGTATCACTATAAGTAGCATGGTAGAATGGTGGATTAAAGACTTTGTTCAGCCAGATTTATCAGCTATTATCCTTTAAATCAATATAACACTTTCTTTCGTATTAAAAAAAGAAGAAGGTACTTTTCAACATTGACTTTTTTATTTAGAAAAAAAGTAAATAATTAAGAGTAGCCTAGTAAAACTTAATGGTCTCCTCAATATTTCGACTGAGTCTAAGCGGACTAAAATAAAAAAGCAGAGGAAGTAATATGTTAAATCTCTCCCTTACGACTTTCTCATAAATTTCACCGTTCAATCTCACCCTTGTTGGTTTGTATTACTAAAGCTACAAATTTCGTTATTTTCTTGCTAATTGTATGAAAATGACACGACAAACCTTGAACATCACACATTCTTTGGTTTCCCACTTCTGCAACGAACATTTCAAAAAGTTTGTGCCAAAAATTCATCACCAACACGACTTAGAACATTATAAGGAGGACTGAGTATTTTAAATGCATAAGCTTCACAAATCGTTAAACCTTCTTCTTGAATATTCTTAAGACCACGAACTCTGGGTTGAGATGTTTTTCGTGATTTGAATGAAATTAGCAAAAGTTAAAATAAAACTAAAAGAAATTTATTGGAGATTAAAGGTGTTAGAGCATAGCTCGGTTGAACCCACCAAGCGTTGGTATGTCAAGTTTGGTTGTTATATTTTAGTGAACCAAAACTCATTTAAAGAGTCGCTTGATTATTTACTAGAGTCAACTTCGTATAGGTTAGCTAGAAAGTTACTAGGATATGAGACTTACAAGTATTACGTGAAGACTTGAAGAATGTGAAGAAGTAAAGAGCTACAACGACGACATCATCCTTCCACTTGAGGTTAGTAATATTTGACTTGAACTGTTTCATTCCTAACGTATCTTTCAAGTCGTGCATATTGAAAACATAACTGCGAAGCTGTGAATGATTATACTCTAGTGAGACATAATATTAAGGAATTACAATACGAAGTATAACGTCTATCTTTTGAACTTCGTATATAAGACATCGACATAATCGTATGAATGTTATTGTGATTATGTATGGGTATGGGTGAAGATTTCGTCCTAGGAAACAATGTTTTACATTCGTTTAAAGGAAGTACAATTCATAAACTTGTGTTATGAATCGAAAGGGAAATCGCTAGGCTTATTGGTATTGTTATTCATTGCAAATCTTTGGATTACCAATATGTGTGTTTAGTATAACCGCTCATAACTTGTTTATCTATCTTGGTAAATCTATTCACAAGGCCTGACTTTTGTATTGGTATGACTTTTATTAGTGAAACCGATCTTAAGTAATCACCTGAGATGGTATGATCGATTTGTTGTAATTGATATGACCAACTCTAGACATTGGGGAACCGATCCTAGTAAGAGGTGCAACCGATCACAAGAAAAGGGGAATCGATCCTTGAAAGAGGTGCAACAAGTTTTTAGTTATTGGGGAACCGATCCTATGAACATGTGCAACAAATACAAGTTAGATACCATATATATGTGGGAACCGATCCTAGTACCTAGTCAACCAAGTTTTGGTAATCAGCGTGATTAATTCTAGTACCCACATGGAGGTAGAACCGAAACTTGTTTTGGTAGAACCGTGAAACCCATGATTGGTGATTTGATAGGATAATCAATCACATAGTTCTTGGAAATCAGATGGACCAATTCTAAACTTGTTTGGAAGTGTGGCAAATCGGTTCCAAGATTGTAAATATGAAAAAGGATTTACAAAGTAAAGATGTCGACATACTTTGAACACGTGTAATAATTCTTACCTTTTATTGTTCAAAGATATTCCTTAATAGCTAAAGGAGAATCCCGGATCGAAATAAATTGAGAATCTTTTAATTAAGGTTTTTAGTTTTATATGCTTTTAATTTCCAGCAATTAAAATGCATATCTTTAGAAAATAAAAATTAGTAATGTGCATTTACTAGTTGGAGATTTTCTACTGAGATTTCGGTCAATATTTGGACAGTGCATTTCCAGGAATTATGAAAACCGTTTTTGCCCTTATTGCATATCTTTGAGAATATTCGATTTTGGAAATTCCTTGGTGTCCAAACTTCCTTGGTCTATAAATATTGAAGTTTGCATTTCAAACAAACTAATCCTCAAAGCCAGCAAAACTACCTAGTTGTGTTGTTACTGGTGGAGCCGTCTATTCGGGGAGGAAAGTACCCTAATTAGGCGAAATCTCTTACGACCGCTTGTTTTAAAGACTTCTTTGGGATTTGGAAGCTCTACGAGTACCGTTGGTGGGAAACTAGATAATTGCAGTTTATCATTAGTTTTCGATTGATTTGATTGACTAACGGTTATTGAACTTTGATTTCACGTAGTTTGTTTATGCTTGAGAATCTTCTCTTCTGATATAAGATTCACTCAAACTAGATCGAAGTTTCGACGGGAGATCTTTAGAATGTTTGTAGGTCTAAAGACGTCTTGTGATAATCCATTGTTAACAGACTCCGTTCTGTGTGTGATTGATCACAAGAGATTCAAGTTGATTGTGTGCAGGTGTTTATATAAGATCTAAGAAGATTTGAAGACGAAGAAGATTTCTGATTTGGGTTCATAATCTTTGGTGTGTAATCTTTGGTGTGCACAAAACTTGATCGACTGGGGATCCAACTATAATCGGTTTATCTTTGTGATAGATTTGATTGATTAGTTGAGTAGATCGGCATCAATACGCTTCTTTGTGATTCGAAGTATTGATTGCAAAATCTTAACAATTACTTTGGTAGCTGTTTAATAGATAGATCTAAGGACCTGACAAAGGAGTTTATTGAGATAAATGGAAGAGCCTTTTGGCAAACTCATATCACTTGTTTGAAAAGAGTTGTTACCGAACAGATTTGTTGTTCCTTTACTGTTTGGAATACGTACCAAAGGAATTGTTCCAAGTGCGTGACTTACTGCAAGTTGGAGGCGTAGGGATACAGACGGAACTAGGTGAACTATAGGTTTAGTTGCTTGGTCTCAACTATACGAAGTTGGTTTAGATTTTGTATAACGGCTTAATCCTGAGAGTATTGAATTCTGGACAAGGTCCCGGGGGTTTTCTGCATTTGCGGTTTCCTCGTTAACAAAATCTTGCCGTGTCTTTTACTTTTCTATTTCCGCAATTATAATTGTTTTATTATAATTAGAAGTAAAATACACAAACGTTAATTCCTATTTACTTGATAGCAATCCTATTGTGTTTGGTTAAGTCCGAACCTATTATCAAGTAATCATACTTCGTTGTTGTATTGTCTCGATCTTGTATCTATAGTCAATCACACAAGTTATCTTGTTGTCGTATTGTCTCGGTCTCGTATCCATAGACGATCACACGAAGTGTGAACCGATTAGTTGTATTGTCTCGATTCAGTCCATAGACAATCACTTTCGGAGAAAGGACTTATAGGTGGAAAAGTTTTAGATTGAGGTATATTTGGGTACCCTCGTCTTTTCAATTGGTATCAGAGCGGGCAAACACGAAAAGATCTAACAATCTGTGTTTGGTGCGATCCAACCTATAAGAAAATGAATCTTATGAATGATTTACTTAACTTACCACCAAGATTTAATGGGATGAATTACCCATTTTGGAAAGCTGCTATGAGAACCTTTCTTCAATCCCGAGATTTTATTACTTGGCTATTAATCGAAGACGGATATGAAAGACCAAGAGTAGAATATTCAGAAGCAGAGTTTAAACGCTTGGCATTCTACAGTTTTGAAGAAAGAGCTCTTGCAAAGCAGAACTCTGATGGTCTAAATGCCATCATACATGCAGTAAGTGATGATATTCGTCATCATGTACTGTCATGTGAAACTTCTAAGGAAGCATGGGATACTCTTGAGACCGTATTCGAAGGAAATGATTCTGAAAAAGAAGCGCGACTTCTATCCCTTTCATCTGAATCTTAATACCTTAAAATGGATGATAATGATACCTTTGAGGAGTTTAACACTAAACTTTCTGAGATTGTCAATGCTTCTTTCCTATTAGGAAAGTCTATACCTGAAAGGAAATAGTATGCAAAATTCTCAGATCGTTACCATCCAGATACGAGTCTAAGCAACATGCCATAATAGAAGCAAATGATCTTTCTATACTTTTCGAAGCTCTCTTGTAGGAAAGTTAAAGATCTTTGATAGAGAAATTCTGCTGAAGAATCAAACTGAGAAACGTTGCCAGGAGGACAAGGTACCTGTTGAAAAAGAGCTTGACTCCACAATTGTGCTTCTAGCGCAATGAATTAAGGACATCTTATCTAATGATAAACGTGATCCTGATACATTATCGTTTTGTCATAAAAAGGGTAACGAGGAAGTACAATGCTTCAAGTGCCGTAAATTCAGACATATGGAAAAACATTGTCCCAGCAGAAGAACTCAGAAGTGCAACAAGGCGTATGTCTCCACTGTTGATGATATTCCGGAGGAAGAACCCAATGAAGGAATATCTAACTGTAATGCACTTCTTGCCAACTCTAACAGTGATGAATCCTGGGAGTCTAATCAACTCCTAGAAAAACGTGAGTTGGGAATTAAGGAAAATAAAAGGTTAAGCCTAGTACTTGAAAACCTTTTGAAATTCCTATCAGATAAAACCCGCAAGGTAAAATCTGAGCAAGAAAAATTGGGTGAAAAACCAAGAGAGTCAGAAACTAGTTTTTATGATAATATGATAAGTTCTTCATGTGGAAGAAATAGCCACACTGCAATTTTCCTTGGAAATAAATTTATCAAGGCTCTTCGCTGGGAGATAAAGATTTTGAAGGCTGGTAAATTTATGGGATTTCAAAAGGAAATTGGAAACTCTTGCAATTACAAGAGAAATAAAGAACGTAAGGAAACACAGTCTATTGTGTTTATAAGTCATCCTAAGGATGTCTTTGTTACCTACGGTGATTGTGTTGATAAATGCATCCTCACTTGTTGCCCAAAATTCAGATTGTGAGGAAGCATAAATCTGGGCAGGTTGTACATATCTGTTTCTTAAGTGAAAAATAATAGATATCTTTTACTCTTGGGTAAAATATATTCGGTTTCCATAAACCAAATTATCCCTTGATTTTATCCCATATTATATAATTCTTCTTGTCCAAAAGAAGACTATTTTGTTTCAATGGAGAAATCGGTAAAAGAAGAGTCATCTCTTGATGATTTAGCACTCTGTGCATCAGTTATGACTGAAACTCATGATGTCTTTCTTCATGATAATTCTCAAGATTCTCTAAGAAAACAGATTCTTACTGTTAAAGGTTGCATTAGATATCATGAGATGATGATAAAGGATTCAAAATGAGTACTAGCTAATCTTCATTCTCAACTGCTTGAGATGAACAAGTTGTCTACTGAAAAAGGAAGTGCTCAGAAGAATTTGAATCCTTTGTTTGAAAGCAATCTTCACAAGAATTGAGAAAGATAATAGACATCAATTTTTGATTTTTTTCAATAAATTGTATAAGGTCTATTATGAATAAAACTATTATTTATGAATAAAATTATTAGTTTATAATTTTTCTTGAGATAGTTTTTCGATTACATAGCTTGTGCTTGAATGCTTTATTTTATTGCTATGTATGTTTATGGGATGTTTGATTTCGGTTTTCATGACCTTGATATTCGATCTCATATTGTGTGAACCCTTATGGTTTGGGTAACTTTTTGATTTAGCGGGATTAAGTTCTAGTCCATGTTGGTAGGCTTTATCAAAGGATCATGAGGGGTTCTGATTGAAACTCATGTGTGAAAAAGTCAAAATATGTTGAATCGTTTGGTTTAGCATAAAAGCATATGTGTTTCGGGGTTTCAACTTTTGCATTGCATTAGTTAAAACCGGTTTTCAACCTTTCTCTGGTAAAGGTTGGTTGTTGTTGTTCTTTTGTTCTTGCGAGAGGATGACAACATTAATGGGAGAGAGTTCTAACTTGAACTTGCGCTTAATGATATATCTTTAGGGGAGAAGAGGATGCGGAGCTTGAGGTAACGAATTTGTTAGTTAATCGTTTTCCTGTTTAAGAAAAGCCTGATTTTATTGCATATATTTATTGCTTTTGCTTAACAAAATTTCGGTACAATTGATGTTTATTCCATTATTTGTGTATGGATGTGTGTGTGATTCAATTGTTTCCGGTTAATAAAAACTATTGTTATCTTTCTTTATTGTTTGGTAACAATTGTTTAGGCTTACAAAATTTCGGTGCAATTGCGGTACTATAATGTCTATGTTTGTTTCAATTGCTTCCGGTTGAGGTAAATAATTATGCAAGTTGATTTATTTGGTTTGTATGAATTGTTTATGGCTTAACAAAAGAGTTTTCGGGATGAATTGTTTATTCCAATTCGATTCCTGATAAGAGAAACTAAGTTAATTCTGATCTTAGTTAGACTTATCAAAGTGGAGGTTTCGGCTATTCAAGTCTAATCGAATGCCTTAACAAGAAATGTTAGTTAACTAACCTAGTACTTGTCTTGTTTAAAAGTGAAAGGTCTAAGTTATTATTTGAATAATTAGAACCTGATGAGAAAAAATAGAGTAAATTCTGATCTTTATTTTGGTCTTATCGAACAAGCGATTGTATTTGTACAATCGGTTTAGCAAAGGAACTAAGGTGCTTAGTCGATTTTTGGTTTGCTAAACTATTAGGGAAAATTGCTTCGGGCAATTGTTTCCTTGGTAACATATCAAAACAAAATTACTTTGTAGTTTCCGTTTTGATATTGGTTATCAAAAATGGTGTGTGGAGCCCTCGTGCTTAACTCTTATAGGTTTTGCAAATCTTGTGAGATTTGTAAGATCCTTTAGGTTTGTTTTTCTATTTGCTCGTACCTTTGTCATTTTGTGACAAAAAAGGGGAGAAATATATGGAGTAAACAAGTGATTTGGTATCACTAAAGGAAAGGACAATGGTGCTTAAATGTTATATCTAACGAAAGAGTAAAGCATAAACTAAGGGGGAGTAACATCTCATATGATGATGGAAATAACAAAGACGTGTGGGTTGAAAGTCTACCTATCCTACCTTGTTAGAGCATAGCTCGGTTGAACCTACCAAGCGTTGGTATGTCAAGTTTGGTTGTCACATTTTAGTGAATCAAAACTCATTTAAAGAGTCGCTTGATTACATACTAGAGTCAACTTCGTATACGTTAGCTTGAAAGTGTAAGGATATGAGACTTACAAGTATTACATGAAGACTTGAAGAATGTGAAGAAGTATAGAGCTACAACGACAACATCATCCTTCCTCTTGAGGTTAGTAATATTTGACTTGAACTGTTTCTTTCCCTAACGTATCTTTCAAGTCGTGCATATTGAAAACATAACTGCGAAGCTGTGTATGAAACTCTAGTTAGACATAATATTAAGGAATACAATATGGTTTATTGCTTAACCATTAAACTTTGTATATAAGACATCGACATGATTATATGAATGCTATTGGGATTATGTATGGGTATGAGTGAAGATTTCATCCTAGGAAACAATGTTTTACATTCGTTTAAAGGAAGTAAGTTCATAAACTCGTTTTGTGAATCGAAAGGGAAATCGCTAGGCTTATTGGTATTGTTATTCATTGCAAATCTATTTTGAATTACCAATATGTGTGTTTAGTATAACCGCTCATAAACTTGTTTATGTATCTTGGTAAAACTATTCACAAGGCCTGACTTATGTATTGGTATGACTTTTATTAGTGAAACCGATCTTAAGTAATAACTCAAGATGGTATGATCGATGCCTTGTAAATAACAACTTTTATCTAGTCATTAGGGAACCGATCCTACCAAGAGGTGCAACAAATTTTCAAGAGGGAATCGATCCTTGTAAGAGGTGCAACACGTTTTTAGTAGATGGGGGAACCGATCCTATGAACATTTGCAACAAGTTTGTAGTTTTGGGGAAACCGATCCTATGGACATGTGCAACCGAATACAGGTAGTTACCATAAGTTGTGGGGAACCGATCCTAGTACCTTGTCAACCGAATTTTGGTAACTAGCGTGACTATGCACAGTACTCACATGGAGGTAGAACCGAACTTGTTTTGGTAGAACCGAGAAACCCATAATTGGTGATTTGATAGGATAATCAATCACATATTTCTTGGAATTCAGACGAACCAATTCTAAACTTGTTTGGAAGTGTGGCAAATCGTTTCCAAGATTGTAAGTATGAAAAAGGATTTACAAAGTAAAAGATGTCGACATACTTTGAACATGTGAAGTAACTCTAATCATAAATTGTTAAAAGATATTCCTTAATAGCTAAAGGAGAATCCCAGGATCGAAGTAAATTAAGAATCTTTTATTTAAGGTTTCTTAGTTTTTATATGCTATTTAATCTCCAGCAATAAATGCATATCTTTAGAAAATAATAATTAGTAATGTTCATTTACTGATTATAGATTTTTCTATTGGGATTTCGGTCAATATTTGGACAGTGCATTTCCAGGAATTATGAAAACCGATTTTGTGTTTATTGCATATCTTTGAGAATATTCGGTTTTGGAAATTCCTTGGTGTCCAAACTTCCTTGTCTATAAATATCGAAGTTTGCATTTCTAGCAAACTAATCCTCAGAGCCAGAAAAACTACCTAGTTGTGTTGTTACTGGTGGAGGCGCCTATTCGGAGAGGAAATTAACCTAATAAGGCGAAATCTCTTACGGCCGCTCAGTTTAAAGACTTCTTTGGGATTGAGAAGCTCTATTAGTACCGTTGGTGGAAAACTAGATAATTGCGGTTTATTATTAGTTTTCGAATGATTTGATTGACTGACGGTTGTTGAACTTTGATTGCACCTAGTTTGTTTATGCTTGAGAATCTTCTCTTCTGATATAAGATTCACTCAAACTAGATCGATGTTTCGACGGGGATCTTTAGACTGTTTGTAGATCTAAAGACGTCTTGTGATAATCTAACATTAACAAACTCCGTTCTGTGTCTGATTGATCACAAGAGATTAAAGTTGATTGTGTGCAGGTGCTGATTGAAGATTAAAGAAGATTTGAAGACAAGAAGACTTTTTGGGTTCATAATCTTTGGTGTGCACAATACTTGTTTCGGCTGCAAAGGGATCCAACTATAAACGGTTTATCTTTGTGATATATTGGATTGATTAGTTGAGTAGATTGGCATTAATACACTTCTTTGTGATTAATAGTATTGATTGCATAGTCTAACAATTAATTCGTTAGTTGTTGAGAGATTGATCTAAGGACCCGACAAAGCAGTTTATTGGTTAAACGGAAGATCCTTTGTCAAACTCAAATCACGTTGTTTGAAAAGAGTTGTTACCAAACAGATTTGTTGTTCCTTTACTGTTTGGAATACGAACCAAAGGAATTGTTCCAAGTGCGTGACTTATTAACAAGTTGGAGGCGCAGGGATACTGAGGAAACTAGGTGAACTATAGGTTTAGTTGCTTGGTCTCAACTATTCGAAGTTGGTTTGATTTTGTATAGCGGCTTAATTCTGAGAGTATTCAATTCTGGACTAGGTCCCGGGGTTTTTCTGCATTTGCGGTTTCCTCGTTAACAAAATCTTGTTGTGTCATTTACTTTTATTTTCCGCAATTATAATTGTTGTTATTATAATTTAAAGTAAATTACACAAACGTTAAATCCTATTTTACTTGATAGACTATCCCTAGAGTTTGGTTAAGTCCGACCCTATTATCAAGTAAACATACTTCGCTGTTGTATTGTCTCGATCTTGTATCCATAGTCAATCACACAAGTTATCTTGTTGTCGTATTGTCTCAATCTGGTATCCATAGACGATCACACGAAGTGTGAACCGATTAGTTGTATTGTCTTGACTCAGTCTATAGACAATCACTTTCGGAGAAAGAACTTATAGGTGGAAAAGTTTTAGATTGAGGTATATTTGGGTACCCTCGTCTTTTCAATTGGTATCAGAGCAGGCAAACACGAATAAATCTAACAATCTGTGTTTTGTGCGATCCAACCTATAAGAATTGAATCTAATGAATGATTCAGTTATCGTAAAGAAAGACATCAAGAGTTTTGAATTAACACTTGATGATGGCATCTACGATTCAATATCTGAAGAAATCATCTCTAGAGATTCTACCGTACAAGGTAATCTTTTTAATGATGTAGAAACCGATGATAACTGGAAAATTTGTCTAGAAGAAAGGATGGATGAAATTTCCGATGATGATGACTCAGATTTTGAACGAGAAGTAGAAGAGGATATCTCAGAATACTCTAAACTACTGAATCATTTGAAAAATAAAAAACTTAGTTCTTCAGATTTCGTTGGTCTTATGACTCCTCTTTGTCGTGAAAACAAGAAATTGAAGAAGGTTTTTCAAGGATATTATATTGGTTACCAAATCAGTGATTCTCTTCTTAAAGATCGTACTGACGAGCTAAATTCTAAGAAATTAGAATGTGAAAATCTTCGAAGAGATATCTTTTTGTCGAAAAAGAAACTTGCTGAATTTGAAGCAAGGGTTAATTCTCAACGAAAGAGTTTTAAAGAGAAAGAAGGTGTATATCTCTCATGAGAAAAACATTTTAAGGATGATCTAGCTGGTGCTCTTGATAAAATCAAGACATTGGAAGAAGAAATTTTGGACCTTAAAAAGTTCAATGTTAGCTCAAACAATTTAACCTCAATGTTAGAAGCAATTAGAAATCATCGTGATACCAGAGGATTGGGCTATAAGGGAATAGATGCTTCAAATATTAACAAAGAGGTAAAATTTGTTAAAGCTACTAATTCTTCTCAACCAGAGGCTTCCACTGCTGTCAAAAATTATACTATTTCTTGTGAAGAAGTAAAGCCAGTCAAGCCTAAGAATTGTGTTCAACTAGCAGCAATCAAAGAGTCCACTTCTGCTAATGTCAAGAAAGCAACAACGTTGAACAAGGATAAGAAGAAGAAAAAGAAAACTCGTCGAGCTCCAATGCAAGAGGATCCACAAAAAGGTAACACTAAAACTCATACTTCGTATGTTTATACTAAGCATTGTTATTATTGTGATAATAAAGGACACTTGCAATGGGGATGAAAAGTTCGTAAGATGCACTTTCTTTTGTATCAAACGAATTGGCTAAGATTGCTCCCCAAAGGAACTCAAATCGGTATTGTCCTAAGTTTAGGCAAAAGAATTATTATAATGATAGTTCAAATTTTGCATATCACTCGACAAGGTCATTTCATAAAAGACCCAATTATAGAAAGAGAGATGACTTTTTAAATGCAAAAACAAGATCTGATGTTCCAAATTGGAGAAAGGATGTTTTGCAAAGTATTCAAAAGGACAATCGTCCTAATGATATGAAGGAGAAAGCCACTCCTGCGAAACCCATCTCTAAATGGGTCCCGAAGTCCTCCATATCCAAGAAGGGACCAAAAGTTAGTCACAAGAATGACTCTCAGCTATTAATTGTTGGTGACAATAATTATAAGAGTCTTCTTGAAAGACTAAAGAAAGACATCATGTCTGAAATCTCTTGTATTAGTAAAGGTTGTGATAATAACACTCTTCATCACAAGTCAAAGAAGAAAAACAAGAGATGGAACAAGAGAAAACAAACCAAGCAAGAGGTCAAGAATGATAATTCTGTCTTAGTCACTCATGACGAACAAGACAAGGCTCAACTCAACACAACCTAGTTGTGTTAGAATGTGCATGCTCACCTTGGTGCTCAATCTTTTGAAAGGTGAGGAAGTACATGAAACTGAGCACGTGATCTCTCGGTTATTATATGATTAATTAACATCTTTAGGGAGATTTCTTTTCTTCTATACTCATACTTTCTCTATCTATATTTGAGGTTTTGATAGAAACGGTAATTTTGAGTTTATGATGTTGATATCTACTAATCACAAAAATCACCGAATTCGGACATCGTATGCAAAAGTTATGTCAAAAACAGTTTAGTGTTGTGATCCGTCACAAGTAACTCTTGGGAACCGATCCTAGTGAGAGGTCCCCATGCGAAGGAGTGTAAAACTGTTTTTCCTATAACTTCTTCGTCCGAACTCGGAATGACCTCATTCTTTTTGCGTTGGTTTCTAAATTCAATTACCTATAATATAGAGGTAATTGCAATACTTGATTTTATGTTGAATATTTATGGTGTATTGCAAATTGATTTATGAGATGTATGTTTTCGGTTTTCATGACCTTAATATTCGATCTCATAATGTGTGAACCCGTATGGTTTGGGTGACTTTTTGATTTAGCTGGATTAAGTTCTATCCCATGTTGGTAGGCTTTATCAAAGGATCATGAGGGGTTCCTGTAGAAACAATATGTGAAAAAGTCACAATATGTTGAATCTTTTGGTTTAGCATAAAAGCATATGTGTTTCGAGGTTTCAACTTTTGCATTGCATAGTTAAAACCGGTTTTCAACCTTTCTCTGGTAAAGGTTGCTCTTTGTTGTTGTTCTTTTGTTTTGGTGGGAGGATGACAACTTTAACGGGGGAGAGTTCTAAGTGAACTTGCGCTTAATGACATATCTTAAGGGGAGAAGAGGATACGGAATTTGAGCTAACAATCTTGTTAGTTAATTGTTTTCCTGTTTAAGAAAAGCATGATTTTATTTCATATCCTTATTGCTTTTGCTTAACAAAATTTTGGTAATATTGATGTTTATTCCATTATTTGTGTATGGATGTTTGATTGTGATTCAATTGTTTCTGGTTAAGAAAAACTATTGTTGTCTTTTGTTATTGTTTGGTATCAATTGTTTAGGCTTACAAAATTTCGGTGCAATTGCAGTACTATAATGTCTATGTTTGTTTCAATTGCTTCCGGTTAATATAAATGATTATGCAAGTTGATTTATTTGGTTTGTATGGATTGTTTATGGATTAACAAAAGTGTTTCGGGATCATTTGTTTAGTCCAAGTGATTTCCTGATAAGAGAAACCAAGTTTTTCGGATCTTAGTTAGACTTATCAAATGTGAAGGTTTCGGTTATTCAAGTCTAACCGAATGCCTTAACAAGAATTACTAGTTAACTAACCTAGTATTTGTCTTGTTTAAAAGTTAAAGGTCTAAGTTATTTTTGAGAATAATTAGAGCCTGATGAGAAAAATAAAGTTAATTATGATCTTTATTTTGGTCTTATCGAACAAGCGATTGTACTTGTATAATCGGTTTAGCAAAAGAACTAAGGTGCTTAGTCGATTTTTGATATGCTAAACTATTAGGGAAAATTTCTTTGGGCAATTGTTTCCTAGATAACATGTTAAAACCAAATTACTTGTAGTTTCGGTTTTGATATTGGTTATCTAAAATGGTGTGTAAAACCCTCGTGCTCAACTCTTATAGGTTTGCGAATTCTCTTTGTGAGATTTGTAAGATCCTTTCGGTTTGTCCTTTATTTTTTCGTTTCTTTGTCATTTTGTGACAAAAAGGGGGAGAAATATATGGAGTAAACAAGTGATATTAACTTGTATCACTAAGGGAAAGGACATCTGTGCTAAAACGTTTATTCTAACGAAGAGAGTGAAAGCATAAACTAAGGGGGAGTCACATACCATATGATATGTAGTTATGAGGAACTACATGGAAATAAAAAAGACGTGCGGATAGAAAATCTACCTATCTTACCTTTAGGGGGAGTATTAGCTTTGTTATTATAATGTCAGCAGCGGTATTTAAGGATTGAATTTAATGCAGGTTTTGTGCTGTTGAACTTGGAATCAAGCGTATGTGTATAATGAATTTTTGTAATTTGTTTATCTATATGATGTAAGAGTTTTTCACTAATATTGACAAAGGGGTAGATTGTTAGAGCATAGCTCGGTTGAACCCACCAAGCGTTGGTATGTCAAGTTTGGTTGTCACATTTTAGTGAATCAAAACTCTTTTAAAGAGTCGCTTGATTACATACTAGAGTCAACTTCATATAGGTTAGCTTGAAAGTGTTAGGATATGAGACTTACAAGTATTACATGAAGACTTGAAGAATGTGAAGAAGTATGGAGCTACAACGACAACATCATCCTTCCTCTTGAGGTTAGTAATATTTGACTTGAACTGTTTCTTTCCCTAACGTATCTTTCAACATAACTGCGAAGCTGTGTATGAAACTCTAGTTAGACATAGTATTAAGGAATACAATACGAGGTTTATTGCTTAACTCTAGTTACAAGTATTAAGACATCGACATGATCATATGAATGCTATTGTGATTATGTATGGGTATGAGTGAAAATTTCATCCTAGGAAACAATGTTCTACATTCGTTTAAAGGAAGTAAGTTCATAAACTCGTTTTGTGAATCGAAAGGGAAATCGCTAGGCTTATTTGTATTGTTATTCATTGCAAATCTATTTTGAATTACCAATATGTGTGTTTAGTATAACCACCCATAAACTTGTTTATGTATCTTGGTAAAACTATTCACAAGGCCTGACTTATGTATTGGTATGACTTTTATTAGTGAAACCGATCTTAAGTAATAACTCAAGATGGTATGAGATGCCTTGTAAATAACAACTTTTATCTAGTCATTGGGGAACCGATCCTAGTAAGAGGTGCAACAAATTTGCAAGAGGGAATCGATCCTTGTAAGAGGTGTAACACATTTTTAGTGGATGGGGGAACCGATCCTATGAACATGTGCAACAAGTTTGTAGTTTTGTGGGAACCGATCCTATGGACATGTGCAACCGAATACAGGTAGTTACCATAAGTTGTGGGGAACCGATCCTAGTACCTAGTCAACCGAATTTTGGTAACTAGCGTAACTATGCACAGTACTCACATGGAGGTAGAACCGAACTTGTTTTGGTAGAACCGAGAAACCCATAATTGGTGATTTGATAGGATAATCAATCACATAGTTCTTGGAATTCAGACGAACCAATTCTAAACTTGTTTGGAAGTGTGGAAAATCGTTTCCAAGATTGTAAGTAAGAAAAAGGACTTACAAAGTAGAAGATGTCAACATACTTTGAACATGTGCAGTAACTCTTATCATTAATTGTTCAAAGATATTCCTTAATAGCTAAAGGAGAATCCCAGGATCGAAATAAATTAAGAATCTTTTATTTAAGGTTTCTTAGTTTTTATATGCTATTTAATCTCCAGCAATAAATGCATATCCTTAGAAAATAATAATTAGTAATGTGAATTTACTAATTATAGATTTTTCTATTGGGATTTCGGTCAATATTTGGACAGTGCATTTCCAGGAATTATGAAAACCGATTTTGTGTTTATTGCATATCTTTGAGAATATTCGGTTTTGGAAATTCCTTGGTGTCCAAACTTCCTTGTCTATAAATATCGAAGTTTGCATTTCTAGCAAACTAATCCTCAGAGCCATCAAAACTACCTAGTTGTGTTGTTACTGGTGGAGCCGCCTATTCGGAGAAGAAAGTAACCTAATTAGGCGAAATCTCTTACAGCCGATCGGTTTAAAGACTTCTTTGGGATTGAGAAGCTCTATTAGTACCGTTGGTGGGAAACTAGATAATTGAGGTTTATTATTAGTTTTCGATTGATTTGATTGACTAACACGGTTGTTGAACTTTGATTGCACCTGGTTTGTTTATGCTTGAGAATCTTCTCTTCTGATATAAGATTCACTCAAACTAGATCGAAGTTTCGACGGGGATCTTTAGACTGTTTGTAGATCTAAAGACGTCTTGTGATAATCTAACATTAATAGACTCCATTCTGTGTGTGATTGATCACAAGAGATTCAAGTTGATTGTGTGCAGGTGCTGATTGAAGATTAAAGAAGATTTGAAGACAAGAAGACTTTTTGGGTTCATAATCTTTGGTATGCACAATACTTGTTTCGGCTGGAAAGGGATCCAACTATAATCGGTTTATCTTTGTGATAAATTGGATTGATTAGTTGAGTAGATCGGCATCAATACACTTCTTTGTGATTAATAGTATTTATTGCATAGTCTAACAATTACTTCGGTAGTTGTTGAGAGATTGATCTAAGGACCCGACAAAGGAGTTTATTGGTTAAACGGAAGAGCCTTTGTCAAACTCAAATCACGTTGTTTGAAAAGAGTTTTTACCGAACAGATTTGTTGTTCCTTTACTGTTTGGAATACGAACCAAAGGAATTGTTCCAAGTGCGTGACTTATTAACAAGTTTGAGGCGCAGGGATACTTAGGAAACTAGGTGAACTATGGCTTTAGTTGCTTGGTCTCAACAATACGAAGTTGGTTTGATTTTGTATAGTGGCTTAATTCTGAGAGTATTCAATTCTGGACTAGGTTCCGGGGTTTTTCTGCATTTGCGGTTTTCTCGTTAACAAAATCTTGCTGTGTTATTTACTTTTATTTTCCGCAATTATAATTGTTGTTATCATAATTTAAAGTAAATTACACAAACGTTAATTCTTATTTTACTTGATAGATAATCCCTTGAGTTTGGTTAAGTCCGAACCTATTATCAAGTAAACATACTTCGTTGTTGTATTGTCTCGATCTTGTATCCATAGTCAATCACACAAGTTTTCTTGTTGTCGTATTGTCTCGATCTGGTATCCATAGACGATCACACGAAGTGTGAACCGATTAGTTGTATTGTCTTGACTCAGTCTATAGACAATCACTTTCAGAGAAAGGACTTATATGTGGAAAAGTTTTAGATTGAGGTATATTTGGGTACCCTCATCCTTTCATACCTTTAGGGGGAGTATTAGCTTTGTTATTATAATGTCACGCGTATGTGTAATGAATTCTTGTAATTTTTTTATACATATGATGTAAGAGTTTTGTCACTAAAATTGACAAAGGGGGAGATTGTTAGAGCATAGCTCCGTTGAACCCACCAAGCGTTGGTATGTCAAGTTTGGTTGTAATATTTTAGTGAACCAAAACTCATTTAAAGAGTCGCTTGATTATTTACTAGAGTCAACTTCGTATAGATTAGCTAGAAAGTTACTAGGATATGAGACTTACAAGTATTACGTGAAGACTTGAAGAATGTGAAGAAGTAAAGAGCTACAACGACGACATATCCCTTCCACTTGAGGTTAGCAATATTTGACTTGAACTGTTTCATTCCTAACGTATCCTTCAATTCGTGCATATTGAAAACATAACTGCGAAGCTGTGAATGATTATACTCTAGTGAGACATAGTATTAAGGAATTACAATACGAAGTATAACGTCAATCTTTTGAACTTCATATATAAGACATCGACATAATCGTATGAATGCTATTGTGATTATGTATGGGTATGGGTGAAGATTTCGTCCTAGGAAACAATGTTTTACATTCGTTTATGGAAGTACAATTCATAAACTTGTGTTATGAATCGAAAGGGAAATCGCTAGGCTTATTGGTATTGTTATTCTTTGCAAATCTTTGGATTACCAATATGTGTGTTTAGTATAACCGCTCATAACTTTTTTATGTATCTTGGTAAAACTATTCACAAGGCCTGACTTTTGTATTGGTATGACTTTTATTAGTGAAACCGATCTTAAGTAATCACCTGAGATGGTATAATCGATTTGTTGTAATTGGTAAGACAACCTCTAGACATTGGGGAACCGATCCTAGTAAGAGGTGCAACCGATCACAAGAAAAGGGGAATCGATCCTTGTAAGAGGTGCAACAAGTTTTTGGTTATTGGGGAACTAATCCTATGAACATGTGCAACAAATACAAGTTAGATACCATATATATGTGGGAACCGATCCTAGTACCTAGTCAACCAAGTTTTGGTAACTAGCATGACTAATTCTAGTACCCACATGGAGGTAGAACGGAAACTTGTTTTGGTAGAACCGTGAAACCCATGATTGGTGATTTGATAGGATAATCAATCACATAGTTCTTGGAAGTCAGATGAACCAATTCTAAAATTGTTTGGAAGTGTGACAAATCGGTTCCAAGATTGTAAATATGAAAAAGGATTTACAAAGTAAAGATGTCGACATAGTTTGAACACGTGTAGTAATTCTTACCTTTTATTGTTCAAAGATATTCCTTAATAGCTAAAGGAGAATCTCGGATTGAAATAAATTGAGAATCTTTTAATTAAGGTTTTTAGTTTTATATGCTTTTAATTTCCAGCAATTAAAATGCATATTTTTAGAAAATAAAAATTAGTAATGTGCATTTACTAGTTGGAGATTTTCTACTGAGATTTCGGTCAATATTTGGACAGTGCATTTCCAGGAATTATGAAAACCGTTTTTGCCCTTATTGCATATCTTTGAGAATATTTGGTTTTGGAAATTCCTCGGTGTCCAAACTTCCTTGGTCTATAAATATTGAAGTTTTCATTTCAAGCAAACTAATCCTCAGAGCCAGCAAAACCACCTAGTTGTGTTGTTACTGGTGGAGCCGCCTATTCGGAGAGGAAAGTATCCTAATTAGGCGAAATCTCTTACGACCGCTTGTTTTAAAGACTTCTTTGGGATTGGGAAGCTCTACGAGTACCGTTGGTGGGAAACTAGATAATTGCAGTTTATCATTAGTTTTCGATTGATTTGATTGACTAACGGTTGTTGAACTTTGATTGCACCTAGTTTGTTTATGCTTAAGAATCTTCTCTTCTGATATAAGATTCACTCAAACTAGATCGAAGTTTTGACGGGAGATCTTTAGACTGTTTGTAGATCTAAAGACGTCTTGTGATAATCCATTGTTAACAGACTCCGTTCTGTGTGTGATTGATCACAAGAGATTCAAGTTGATTGTATGCATGTGTTTATTGAAGATCTAAGAAGATTTGAAGACGAAGAAGATTTCTGATTGTTGTTCGTAATCTTTAGTGTGCACAAAACTTGATCGGATGGGGATCCAACTATAATCGGTTTATCTTTGTGATAGATTTGATTGATTAGTTGAGTAGATCGGCATCAATACGCTTCTTTGTGAGTCGAAGTATTGATTGCAAAATCTTAACAATTACTTTGGTAGTTGTTTAATAGATAGATCTAAAGACCTGACAAAGGAGTTTATTGGGATAAACGAAAGAGCCTTTTGTCAAACTCATATCACTTGTTTGAAAAGAGTTGTTACCGAACAGATTTGTTGTTCCTTTACTGTTTTGAATACGAACCAAAGGAATTGTTCCAAGTGCGTGACTTACTGCAAGTTGGAGGCGCAGTGATACAGACGGAACTAGGTGAACTATAGGTTTAGTTGCTTGGTTTCAACTATACGAAGTTGGTTTAGATTTTGTATAGCAGCTTAATCCTGAGAGTATTCAATTCTGGACAAGGTCCCGGGAGTTTTATGCATTTGCGGTTTTCTCGTTAAGAAAATCTTGTTATGTCTTTTACTTTTCTATTTCCGCAATTATAATTAGAAGTAAAATACAGAAACGTTAATTCCTATTTACTTGATAGCAATCCTATTGTGTTTGGTTAAGTCCGAACCTATTATCAAGTAAACATACTTTGTTGTTGTATTGTCTCGATCTTGTATCCATAGTCAATCACACAAGTTATCTTGTTGTCGTATTGTCTCGATCTCGTATCCATAGACGATCACACGAAGTGTGAACCGATTAGTTGTATTGTCTCGATTCAGTCCATAGACAATCACTTTCGGAGAAAGGACTTATAGGTGGAAAAGTTTTAGATTGAGGTATATTTGGGTACCCTCGTCTTTTCAATAGGTATAGAATGTGTGACTATGAAATAAAAAGGAATGATATGTATAGATGATAAATTTATGATTTTTAGGTGAACAATCCGTTATCGAATTGGGCTTGACCGAGTGGCTGGTTCAAACTTGGACGCAACATGCAAATGCTCGAATTTTAGCATTTCCTCGTCCTGTTGCCAGTTTTAGCCCCCACTATAGATAAGAAGTATTTGCCTCTCATCAGACTTTGCTCCTACCCACCACAAGGTAAACTGCACTTGGAGATAGCGTAACTGTAATTATCCTTCATTTGAATATATAATACATCAATATACCAATATAAAAAAAGATCATAATACAACAACACCTGGTATGCTTCAAAATAAAATTAAAAAAAAAAAAACCCGGTATAATACTAATACCCCAACAGAAAAAAGAAAAAAAAACTCGTAAATACAAGAAAAAAGAGAATATATATATGGTAGTGTGGGTGTAACACTTTGGTATTGTGATTTAGCATCATCTTCTCTCTTATTTGCCTTCTTCTTCGGGAACCGCAGCTGTTTGACAAATTTGTAAACATGGTAGGTATGATCTCGTTTTACTATGTCCGTTCTTTAGTGTTTATTGTAGGATTTGACCAGAGAGAGTTTATATTTGGTTTTTATCTTGGAAACTGTGTGTTCACTTCAATCATATCTTTTTTCTTTCTTGAAATTGTATTCATACATACTCTGATAATCATTTCTTTTTATTTCCTTTTAAAAACTGTTCATTTGTGAATATGAGTGATGTTCACTAGGAAATTTCTTTAACTGATCTATGGTTTTATGAGATGTTTAAGATAATTTTTGGTATGGTCTTTATCGCTTCTATTGATGCTTGTATTTTTCTCATCCTTCTTCTTTAGACTATTTTCTTTATGATTTAATCATATGTTTCATTGACTCTATTGGGTATATTTCTATTTTTAAACTACCGTTCATTTATTGAAAATTCTCTAAACCCATCTAGGGTTTTATCAGCCAAAGATGTGTTTAGTCTTTACTTTCTTTGTTCTATCGATGTGTTGAACTTTTTTGATAATCTACTGACGTCTTGTCATCCATTCTTTCACTGTCTAATACTCATATGATTTGACTACATGTTTAGTCTTCCACTACTTTTATTATTCTTTCTCTGTCTAATGCCTATATGATTTGTCTAGATATTTAATCTTTTACTACTTTCATTATGATTTGACTAGATTTTTTTTTATATTTATTTAATTAATGATTACAAGCAGCTTGACTAGACCCTAAGATAAGAAGAGCATTTGATTGTTCAATATTAATATACTAACAACAATTCATTTATTTTCATCTTAAATCCATGTCCGTTGAAAGAGGATTAATGTTAATATTTATATTAATGTGTTTTGTTTTCACACATATGACTTAGGGTTTATCAAAAAAATAAGAAGAAAGAGAAGTTACTTTAATCTCTACTACTTTATCATTTTCATACTTTCTTTGAGCTACAGTTATTGTGATATGTCACATCAGGAAACCTAAATTATTTTATTTTTCTTCGCATAAAAATTCTAAATAACTTGATCCTATCCTATTTGATGCTTTACGGACAAGTATCATCTCTGTGGCCAAACGATGACTACCTCTGAACTCAGTTCTCACAAAGCACGAGATCACCAACTGAGAGTCCCTTGGGATTGCCTCACCAGGCTTGCCAGCCTTAGAAGGCGCCTCCAACTTTTGTGGTTGATGGGGGAGCCAGGCAATGATAACACTACTCAAAACATTATTTGCAGCAACAACATATTGAATAAGATGGAGTTGAGGAGTGCTAGTCGTTTATATCGTATGTAGTTTTTCTAACAGAAATACACATTTAAGTTCTGATTATGATGGAAAATAGTAATTTTCTGATCATTACTATATGTGTTGCAAATTCAAAATTTTCCAGCCTCTGGTTGCTGAGCGTTAGTGACTCTCCTTCCGTGATATTATCTTTATACTTTATCTACTTTCGTTTTAAAGTCTTTTTGGGTTACTACTATGGATTTCAAGTTAGTTTAATTACTGCTTATGATGGATTCAAAGTTAGTTTTAAGTTATTTTTGGTTACTACTCTGGATTTCAAGTTAGTTTAATTACTTTCTTATGATGAATTCAAAATTAATTTAGTTACTGTTACTATTTTTTTTTTAAATTATTATTTTGTTTCTTCATATCCATGAATCTATTTTTTTAGCATAAAAGAAAATCTGATTTTTAGTGGTAGTTGAAAATTAGAATTGAGAAAGCCCAGTGATAATTAGAATCAGGAATAAGGAGTATTTAATATCAAATTTGGTTCAACAACATCAGCTGGTATCAAATTTGGTTATAGGAGAAAAATCAAATTTCTTTATGAACCCGAGGAAATGAAAATATAAATAAAATAAACAAGATTTTGTTGGTCTAAAAATAAGTTACAAAAAACTGGAAGGAATCCTAGCAACAAGTTGGGCTCCAACCCCTTTCTGAATAACAATACCTAATTTGTGGAAAAAGAAATTACATTTCTTAGCATTAACATCGAACCTAGACAGGTGATTATGTAATCTTCTTAAAAAATCAACCAGATCATCCCCCAGATCTCCAAGTATCGAAAACGCCAAAGCTCCAAAACCATAACCTTGAGCCAAACATTTATTCAAATATTTTTTATTTTTACGAGAAATCACATTGCTCAAAGCTAAACCAGGCTAAAAAGCACGAACTCCCCCCTAGTGAGTGGCGAAACCCCAGTAACATCCAAACACACATCACGACCGTTATCCCAATTATAAACAAGAATATCTGCAGGCCGCAAACCACCCCCCTCATTGGACATGAAGCCCAACGCAACTTTCTTCCTTGCAGGGACCCTACATGGAAACACATGTCTGCAATGGTGTCACGGACAAGATCATGCCTATATTTGATACCTACCTCATTCGCATAATGCAAAGTATGGTCCCCAAAGTAGTTCATGTCTCTATTACAGGAGACACATACGCTATTATCAAGGAATAAGGGGATACCTAGGTGATAACTCAACACAGCACTAAATTTCCCCGCTCTTACACTCTGTTTAAGCCCTTCAATAGGTAGCGCTTTGAGAAAATCTTGAGCATGACTAGTCTTGTTGCATTGCCAAAAGAACACTATCACGTGCAGTCATAACAAATTTGGTGGGCATCTCCTTAATGACAATGTCAAAATATTTAACTGTCAAGGTCTTCATGGGATAAGGGGCAATAAGATCAACATTGGCACTTGGTCCACACACACTCGAGAACAACTTAACAGTACGATGCAAACCAAATGTCGACCTCCTGAAGAGATGTGTTGCGAAGAATTATGGTCTGGAGAGGCTGAGTCTGGATGTGAGAAGCTAAAAAGTAATAGTGTACCGCATCAGCCATGAAATAAAGACCAATTCCACCAAACCTAAGCGGCAGGGAGGAAATCCGTTGCTGCAACAAGCCTCAGCCAGGCCCATCATTTGTAACAATATGTTGTAAATGTTGAGACAGATGAGATTCAAAAATAGCTTGAGACTCAGTTAAATATTCAGGCATGTTTGTCCTGATAGAAAAGTACATCTTAGACACAACAGCACAGCTTCGCAACAAATATAACTCACACTGCGGATCCTCTAATTTCTTCATTGCATCCATTAAAACGGTAGTCTTGAGTACTCTAGATTGTACCAGGCCACTGCAGAATTCACAGTCTAGACTAACCGCCACCCCCCACCCCCAACAGTTTAACACCTTTCGCATGTCTACTAACCTGAGAGGGGAAAACACTGTCACGTCGACAATCCATCGTTGGCCAAAAAACCTCAATCTTGGAAATGTTAAGATGGAGACTGAGCTTACCTCCTTCCGACTGAATAATGTTAAAATATTTGAAAACCATTAAGGTGTCACCAATTATGGTTCCATCATCGAGGTACCACGCCTGAAGATCCAAATGATATTGCTCGGCTATCATTTTTACCAACGGATGAAGAGTGAGAACAAAAAGGAGTGAACCAAGAGGGTTGCCCTGTTGAACACCTCGAGCCGACAAAAGAGATGAATCTTTGTAATACAACTTAGGGGGAGAGGAATAACAGAACTTCACCCATTTAGAGATGGATGACCACTGAATCCTAACCTCTTGCAGCATTACAATTCTATCAACCAAGTTGAAGGCGTTACTAAAATCCATAAGCAGTATCGTCATTGTAGAGGAGTTACCTTTTTCCCGTAAGAGCTTGTTAACGGAGTGTAAGATCGCTTCACCTACACAAGGAACCCCAACAACGAACTGGAAATCCTCTAGGTACGAGCACATCTTGTTCCCAACAGCTTGCGCAAGTACTTTGGATACAAGGCGTCTCCAAATTGTACCTACTACTATAGGCCGAATACCTCTGTCAGGCTTGAGGAGGGGAGTAATGGGTGTACTGGATACAAACTCCCCTAACTGTGGAGGGCTTAAACCATCGAGCCAAAGGTTAACTACACCATTTATGAAGGAAAATAAATCATTTGCAACAACCTCGGCAGAGCCAGCGAGAGCATCCAATAAATGTTGAACCCTCAAGCCATCCCTACCACATGCTATGCCCCATGGAAAACTCTTGATCCTACTCAAAATTGCTTCATTAGAAGATATAACACTGCCAGTAATAGCCGGGTTAGTGGGGATGGTAGGAGGATGAGCAAAGGCATGTTTATCAATTAAGCTACGCAAGGTTTCATTCCCAAGAAGTGCAATACCACTGGAAGTGAGAACCTTAATGGCAGATGTAAACAAACCATTTCGAATCTTCTTCCTGCACACTCTTAGATTAAGAGCCTCTTGATTATTGCTCTTCCTCCATTGCGTTTGCTTTGGCCGTTGGTGTTCATCCAATAAATCATGTATCAACTTAAAATAGCCACTTGGTTCATACCATTGTACAATAGAGCGATTGATATAAGCTACCTGCAACTTCTTGTGAATCCTTAATTTTTCCTCATGGCTATTTTTAGGAACATATAAGTGTAGAACACACATGAAGGAATAGTAATTGCACCCAACTGGAAGTATCTCGGGGGTTAGCCAGCACCCTGTCCAATGTAAACTTCAAAACCCTAGAGAATTGTAATTTGCACTTCATAGGAATATTTTTGACAGCGCGAAACTGCAACTGAAAAACCCTATCGAGCAGCTCTAGATAAAGACACGGGGAGCATCCAGATGAAACATCAGAGCCATTGTTGTCATCAATGATAGGAACAGAGGATGAAGGAGGACAAGCCAATCCGTGAATAAGAAAATCTGCCTCATTGCCATTCCACGGACCATGAAGAAGATGACACTTACAAGATCTACTCATGAATGAACCAACATACACTCAGTGCATAGCCACATTTGAAGTTGCGACAACACCACTTCCCATGCTTGGTATACTTCGTGAATGGACACAAGCCTGTCTCTGCATCGATCCTTCTCCTTCTCATGCACAAAGTGCTTATTATTAAGATGTTTCAACAATGTCTCCTTCACTAAGCCTCTACCACCAACACCATCCTTACAGCCATCATAACCTCTAAAGGGGCAAGGGAAGAAGGAATCAGCATGTGAATATGAAATCTGGGAATCGCCAGGGCTCAAACTGGTTCTAGGCATTGAAAACCCTAAATATCATGCCAAATGATGATAGTGAACCACAGATTGAGGAAGGCAAGGAGAGGAAAAATCCTACACTCACGAGAAGAATCGCAGACGAAACATGATTGATCAAAGAAACCTTAGTTCCAACAGAAACTTCCTGGAGTCGCCACTAGAGTTTGACAAAATACGGAGAACCGAGGGTTTGCTCGAATGAGGGAGTCATGAATTAAGGAAATCGGGAAAAAATAATGTAAAATAAAAGAAGTGGAAAGGTGTGGGACCGGCCGCGGCATGGCTGGCTGGTAGGACTGGTCCCACACCTCTTTGTTTTTATTTATTGTTTTATCTTTCCTTTTTTGCTTAGCTCTCCATATCCTCATTCGTCCATATTTTGAGTGCTCGTTTGTGCATTCTTACTAAATACACACGCACCATTTTCTCGGGGCTTACTCGGTGGTGGCCCATATGCCCGCGAAGTGCACATTTATTACTAATCCATGGAATTCAGCTGAGAAAAGCCGTGAATTGAAGTAATACAATATTATGGTGGTAATAGAGTATTTTCTAGGAATTAAATTGATGAATACTGCACTAGAATTAATTAATTTGGTGGCTCTATACTAGCAGACAATCTGTCTAGGAGCATTATATATTTATCCGAGAATCGATGTATGAGATGGTAGAACCGCCATACTCGTTATGAACATTTATTCTGTATAGTCAGGGAACATTGGCGACATCCTGAAGACGTTATCGCTCCATACTAGTGGTCAATCCATCTAGGATCCGTCCAATTATTAAGATTCTATACATATGTATTTTATATAGTCGGGGAACACCTGGAAGGGATTGTCACCAACACCACCGATATCCTAAAGGTGTTATTGCTCTATACTAGTGGGCAATCCATCTAGGAGACATCCAATCATTCACGATTTTATACAAAAGTGAATATTGCAATTGCACAATATATACGGAAATTGCTCAGTATAAGTGATGAAAAGTGGATATTGCAATTGCACAGTATGTAATGAAATTGCTCAGTATAAATGATGAAATACAGATACTGCAATTGCACAGTGTGTACTGAAATTACTCAGTATAAATGATGAAATATGTGGAATATCGAAAGCTCAGCTGAAAGACTTCAATAATTACGTATTTATGTTCTGAAGAGTCTACATGATCAATCAGAGATCATCGTAACATGAGCTTTCATGTCAAAACCATAAAATATGAATTTCATACTGAAGCTGGTCAGAAATATACAAAACTATAATTTTACAATTTTATCCTTTGTCAAAATCCACCATCAACACCAGCATACTCTAAAAACATCAAGGAAGTGAGACCAAACTTCATAAGCAAATTGGCAATTTACAAAAATATGATCCTTTTCTACCTCCTTAAAAAAAAAAACAAAAAAAAAAACTTATCGTCTGATACATCCACCACTCCCATATGTTTCAACAATACTCAAAGTAGCCAATGAATTATGAAAATTCGCCCAAAGCATAAAACTGACCTTCCGTGGAATAGTATTCTGTCATAAATACTTATCAAAATCACAGTCTGTCGCTTCAGTTAATTGCATTCTAACATTTCATGACTGAAAAACCATCAAGGGTGTTTATAGTATCCTCTGCATCATTCAAAACTATGTATATGCCCCAATTCGTTACACAATAAATCCTATTGGAGTTGTTCATCCGAGGTCAAGCCCCTTCTTGTCTGACACTGCAGTCTGTTGTTCACCATCATATCAGCAACTGACGCTTGTTTGTTCCTTCATATGCACCTTGAAGATCGCCGAAAGTCTGTCTTTTAAAGGAACATTGGTAGTCCATTTATCAAACCAAAATATGGTTGATTTACCATTGTTCAAAACAGGAAAACTATGGTCATTAAGTAAAAAAAGGAAGAATTCGGAATACGCTTATATACACTTCTACCCTACGGTCTTGCGTCATCCGCCGGAATCAGAACATCTTCGTTGTTGTTTAACTTCTCCTGCATCACCTTCCTCCAAAAAACATACTCCCTCCATTTCTGGAAAAGAGATACTTTCACTTTTTCAATTTGGCCTATTTTTAGGCTAAAATGAAAAAGTGAAAGTATCTCTTTTCCAAAAACAGAGGAAATACTTTTCATTAAAGTATCTCCAAACGCATTTCACATTTAGAGCCTCGCTAGTGTACCTTAAATTCTTAACTCCCAGACAACCCGTATATTTTGGTTTACAAATTTTTATCCAAGAGACAGCAACACATTTTCCTTCCGGTATCATTTTCCACAAAAACTTTCTCATCAACCTGGTCAGTTTCATCTCAGCGAGGCACATAAGTATTCGACGGGCTGGTTGGAGTGCCTTATTTCTTCTCAGCGAACCGGTTGGCCCTTCTCTGGTTCTCAATTCAACGATAAGTAGATATAGAGAGAGATAAAAGAAGATAATCCTTATTTCTCCCTCTCTTTCTTCTCTAGTCTCTCCTTCTCTCCACAGCAATCACCACCACCACCAGATTCATGGCCGCGGTCTCTTCCATTTCACCGAGCTTCCGTCCCTCATCAACAAAGAAATCCTCTTCCTCTTCTAAACTCACCACCGCTACATCATGTTCATTTGTAAACCCTACTCGTTCCTCATCTTCATCTGGTAGAATCAGTTGCTCAGTACTAAAATCATCACCGCTACATTACTCATCACTCCGCCACTCCCTCTTCTCCTCCTCCACTTCATCTTCTTCATCACCAGCTAAAAATAGTAAGAACAAGAGAATGAGTGTGAAGATGATGAGTGTAGATGCGGGGATAGGAGTTATGGGAACTAAATTAGGGATGATGACTTATTTCGAACCAGTTGGTGGTAAAGTAGTTCCCGTTACTGTTGTTGGTTTCAGAGAAGGAAATATTGTTACTCAGATTAAGACAGAAGCAACTGATGGGTATGATGCTGTTCAGATAGGGTATAGAAGGGTTAGAGATAAGAAATTAAAGAAACCTGAAATGGGTCATTTGAATAAGATTGGGGCTATTCCATTGAGACATTTACAAGAGTTTAGGCTTACTGATATTGAAGGGTTTGAACCTAATCAGAAATTGGTTGTTGAAGAAATTTTTAAGGAAGGTGATCTTGTTGATGTCTCTGGAACTACTATTGGAAAGGGTTTTCAAGGTATTATCATATGCCATTTTCTATTTCTTTCATTTCATTTTGAGTTAATTCTATGGATTTAAAATTGGGTTTTTTCTTCTTCTTCTATTATTGATGAATTTGGGGACATTCTACTAATTGTAGTTGTAGCTGTACATTGAGGGTAATGGGGATGGTGTTTTAGTTAGGGGAAGCTAATGTATGTGTATGGGTGTTTCTGTTGATAGTTGCCAAATTCAAGATTGTTTAACTGAGATAGAGTGTGGATAGAAATTAGAGGCATAATCACATTCTTTAGTTTATTGTTTCTGCTGTCTTATGATTCTGAATGTCTTGGAACAGATTAGTAAGAGCATAGGTGGTGGCATTCTCGATAATACAATTTTGACTCCACTTAACTAAGTAGAAATATGAATCCACAAGTAATTGATAAATACGAAGTATGTTTAGAGTTCAGGGTTAGATGTATTCAAAAGAGTATGTAGATGTTCACATTATCAGATGTACAGTTCCCATTCTCAGAGGTACGGTTCCCGTCCAGTTAACCCATTAGACTTGACTCGAGGGTTTTAAGTAAACTTGAACTCAGTCAAGTAAGAATTAGGTTGGGAATTTTAGTGGCATGTCAAACTTGAGAATAATATTAACTTGCTTTCTCTCTTTTTGCTAGTATAGAAATTCAATTTAAAATTGATGCGCCCTTCAATATGTTATGAGCACGACGGGTTGCAGTGTCATTGGTGTTAAGCGTGGATCCACTATTTCGTCACTAGCTCTAGGACAACACATGTGCTACATCTATGTATAATGATGTCTATAAGAAAGTAGTTTTTATGGTTATAAATACCTTCTTGTTTAACTTGAATGTGTGCTTAGGGTGTGCGCATAAATGCAATCACACTTGATAATAATAGCAGTTCTTGCTGTATGCTTGATTAGAATTGTTTTTCTTTGAGATGCAGAGTTGGTAGTGTTAAATGTGTCACAGTTTCAGACTCTGGGATAGCACTCTTAGGTACATGTATAAAGTTTTGGATGGTGAGCATCATAACGTAAATGTTATGGTTAGATTATTGGGTTCACTCTTGTTTAGCTGAATCTGTTCTAAGAGTGTGGATTGGACAGGAGTTGATTGCTTACTCCAAATTGTTGATTGTATTAGTGGGTTGATTGTTTTCTTTGTGCAGGCGTTCTCATTTTTATTGTTTATATTTTTAAAAATTTGTAGGTGGTATCAAGAGGTGGAATTTCAAGAGAGGACAAATGACTCATGGTTCTAAGAGTCACAGGCAATTGGGATCCATTGGTGCTGGAACAACACCAGGACATGTGTACAAAGGAAAGAAGATGCCTGGGAGAATGGGAGGAACTAAAACCAAAATTCGAAAGCTCCCCATTATCAAGATTGACAATGATCTCAGAATCATTATGATTAAAGGGGCACTACCTGGTAAACCAGGAAATCTTTTGCGCATAGCACCTGCAAAGATTGTTGGTGTCAACATTCCCAAGAATTAGATCAAGCTGCATAGATGTCTCCTTGTAATTCGTTTTGTTCTTTGGCATTCATTTTGTATGTTTATAAGAATATAATTGTGCTCAGCTCATCCTCATATCGTTGTGTATGATGTTAACAGCGAGCGTTTTTGTAACACAAATTTTAAAGCAGGAGGAGACGAGGCCTAACCTAAGTGCACTTTTATTGTTCTTTTTGTACATTTTCCCACTAGTAATGCCGACAATTTCAGTTTGAAATGTGTTGTTTTTTGGTCTGGTTTTATGTTTATTACTAAACACCTCTCATCATGAAATCAAATACATTCTAAAAGATACTAGTCATCAAAACTACATGTTAAGATTTGCTGGTCATTAAACATTACTCGTTCACAAAAGAAGAAAGAAAAAAGGAACTTGTACTATTAGCTACTGCCTAGCAACATTAAAACTTCTGATCACGGAGAGGCTGCCTGATCATTCTTCTCAGTATCTATACCCATTAATTTGGCGAAGAGAAGATCCATGATGCTTCTATATACCTGTCCCCTTTTGGTGGTGAGATGTTCCCTGACTTTATCTTCATCGGCCGCGGTCACAACAAACCCCTTAGCCTTCATCTGCTCCAGCAATTCCTTACACTCCTCCATCTTTTCCTCCTTAGCAAAAGCTTCAAATACGGTCGTATATGTCCCCACATTAGGCCAAATTCCTCTGTTCATCATCTCCAGAATGTACTTTTTTGCATCTCCTAGTTTACCATCCTTGGCAAGTCCCTTGATGAGAACAGTATAAGTGTACGCATTGGGTTTGATACCAGCAGCAAGCATCCGCATGTAAACCTTAAGTGCCTCATTAGAATGACCAGCATTAGCATACGCCTCAATGACAGCAGTATGAGCCACAACTTCAGGCATATTGCCTTTGTCTTTGATAATACCAAACAACTCCATAGCCTCATGAGTGAGACCGTCTTTAGACAAAGAATCAAACATCTTGACTGCGCTATTCATTAGACCATCTGTTGTCCTCATCTTGTGGAATATCTCTTGAAGATTTTTGGGGTCTTTGGGTTCTTCAATTACTGGTTTCTTGCTGAATGGATCATAAGGTGGTGGAAGTTTGCTTGTCACTATCTTGTTCTTCTTTTTGTCTGAAACTTCTTCATGGTCCTCATCGGATTCTGAATCGGATGAGGAAGGGAATGATACCGGACTGTTAGTGTTGGATTTGGAACTAAAGAATCTTGTTTGGAGAGGGTTTGAATGGAGGTTTGTGTAAGAAATTAGACGAGTAGTAGAAGCAGCAGCAGCGGGTATTGGTAGTAACGGAGCTTTCAGCGATACAATTGTAGAGAAGCAATTGGATGAGATGGGTTTAAGGAGGAAGGAGAGGGGAATTTTGGTATGTAGAGAGGAACGAGAAAGAAGAAAAGCAGCTGCTGCCATTGCTGATTGTAACAACAAAACGGAAACTAGGAAGAGGAAGAAGAGTGTAGAACCCTCACTTGGCTAGGCTATAAAAACTGTAGGAGGCAAAACAAAACTAGAACGGAAAAAAAAGAGAGGTCCTACCGGGAGTCGAACCCAGGTCGCAGGATTCAAAGTCCTGAGTGCTAACCACTACACCATAGAACCGATTGTGATAGTTTTTGTTTAAAATAAAATCTCTAAGCTCATCAACCCCTTGCCAAACTAATCAACCATTTGGTTACTTGGAAATAAAGACCCCCACCAGGTGTTGGACCTAAGTTGCACAAGCACAAAATCGGACTCGCATGGGCAGAATGGCACAGTATATATAAAGAGTGGTCTCGGAGAGCAATAGGATTATTGGGTGCAAATCAGTCGAAGTAAAATTTTGTAATCGGTGCTTCCAAGCCAAGGATGATTGCTGGAATTTTAGTGACAGTGTTATCATTTATTTTTAATTTAAGTATTCTTGATAAAATTAATTAGATCGGTGCCAAACCGCCAGCCATATCTCTATTCAGAGTATTCTGCGTTGCGTTTTTTTTTTTTTTGACTGAAAAGGTTTATGTATTGAAAAAGAAAAATATAAAACGGCCTACGCCCCCATTTTTGAATATTACACTGTCAATTATTACCTTTCAATGTGTAATCAATTCTCCAAAGAAGATGAACTTAAATAAGTTGTGATCAAGATTTCCCCCCATTTATAAATTAACAGTTTCATATCTAGGATAGTTTCTCTCTCTGTTTTTGGCCTTTTTTGTGCCATAACTCTTCTATTCCTCTCATGCCAAAGTGCCCAACAAATTACAGATAGAATCATTGGACATATTTTGCGTCCTCTATTCCTCCCTCTTCTATATTTCCAAGCTTGTAATTGCATAATCAAAGAACCTGCTTGGACCCATCGAACATTGAATCCTCCAATGAAATAATTCCAAACCATATGCGCACAAGTACAATGTAGTAGGAGATGATCCACTGTTTCTGGACACCGATTGCAGAGAGAGCATGTAAGGTTCTGAATTTGACATCCTCTTATTAACAGATTATCTGTTGTAGCAATTGAATTTTGAGCTGCAGTCCAGATAAAGAACTGAACTTTTGGAGGAACTCCTTGTATCCAGATGCATGAGTGTGGTACTGGAGAATGAGTTGCTGGGGTTACAGGAAGTTGTTCAATCAACCATTTGTAGCAGAGTTGTGCATTGAAACCTCCAGTTGCTGTGCACACTAACTCATCTTCTTCTTCTTCATTCAGAATAGGGGGGAACCTAAAATTGCAAACAAAGCCATCATTTCTGGCATCTCCTGTTGTGTTAAATTTCTTCTGAGTTTCAAATTCCAAGCATTGTTGGATATCATATCTTTTACGATTTCTTTTTTGTTTGTTTCAATCTTGTAAATGTTTGGAAATTGAATCTTCAGAGCTTGTGTGCCATACCAAGCATCCCACCAAAAACTAACTACATCTCCTTTATTTATGTGAGTTATTGTAGTCTGTTCCACCACCTGTTTTTGTTTTTGAATATTCTTCCACATTCCCCTTCCTTGTGGTTTATTTGAATCCTTCACCCATATTGCGTTCTCTTGAGTTTGCATCTTCTGTTGTTTTATTCTTCTCCATAACCTCTTCTTCTCTTTGGAGAATCTCCATGACAATTTATCTAATAAAGCTTTATTTGTGAGTTTTAAGTTTCTAATACCTAAACCTCCAAGACTTTTGGGTTTGCAAGCTTTCTCCCAAGCTACCCAGTTAATTCTCTTCCTTTCTGCTGTTGAGCCCCACATAAATCTTCTCATAATTTGATTGATCTTATGCTCCACCTTCACATGCATCTGGAAAATTGACATATAATATATGGGTAGACTTGAGAGAGTTGTTCTGATCAGCAAAAGTCTTCCTGCCTTTGTAAAAAAAAATCTCCTCCATGGTACTAACTTTTTTTTGTATTTTCTCAATCACCATATCCCAGATCCCTGCATTTCTTCTTTGAGCTCCTACTGCCATTCCAAGATATTTCAGGGGAAGTTGTTCAATCTTGCAATTAAGAATTCTAGCAATAGCTTCAATTTTATCATTTGCACCTATGCTTATTACTGAGCTCTTGTTGAAATTTACCTTCAAACCAGTTATGGCTTCAAAAATTTGTAAGATAATCACCAAATTTTCAGCTTCCTCTTCAGAACCATTGAGGAATACTAATGTATCATCAGCATATTGTAAGTGAGAGACTTGAATTGAGTTTATTGAAAAACCAGAAATCATGTTTAGCTGAACTGCATTCTTCATCAATTTTGTGAAAATTTCAGCTACTAATATGAATAAAAAATGAGAGAGAGGGTCTCCCTGTCTAATCCCTTTCTGTGGATTGAATCTTGTAGTTAAACTGCCATTCACCAGTATTGAGTGTTGAGCAGAAGAAACACACCAATGCATCCAGTTTATCCATTTATCACTAAATCCCGAACTTTTAAGCACATTACTCACTGTATGCCAGTTAACATTATCAAAAGCTTTCTGAATATCTAATTTGCACATTATACCTGGTTGTTTTGATTTAAATCTTGAATCAATCAATTCCCCAACAATTAAAATTCCATCAAAGATTTGTTTATCAGCTATAAAAGCTCCTTTATTTTCTGAAATCAGTTTAGGTAGAATCTTCTTAAATCTGAGAGCAAGTACCTTAGAAATGACTTTGTAAATGCTGCTTACCAGACTTATTGGTCTAAAGTCTTGTGGTGTGCCCACTTGTTCTTTATTTGGAATCAGACTTATAAAAGACACATTTGTTCTCCAATCAAGTTTTTGTTGGAGCTCAAATTCTGTAATTACTGCCATAAAATCTAGTTTTATCTCCTCCCAAGCCACTTTATAAAACTCCATGTTATAGCCATCAGGCCCTGGAGACTTATTGTTCTTGAAATGTTTGATCACCATCCATACTTCTTCTACTGTAATTTCTTTTTCTAGCTCCATCCTCTCCTCTTCTGTTATTTTGGTGAAGTTTTCCTCATTCATTTGTGGTCTGACTTGGTGTTTCTCTTGAAATAAGTTAATGAAATAATTTGATATTTCTTCTTTGATATCCTCTTGATTGAAGTTGTCTTCTCCTTGAATCACCAATTTCTGTATAGTATTTCTTCTTCTTCTTCCATTTGCAAGAGTATGAAAGTATTTTGTATTTGCATCACCTTCTTTGAGATGTTGTGTTTTAGCTCTTGTTAACCATCTTCTTGCATTATCCAAATTTATTTGCTTCAATGCTGCTCTCCATTTTGCCCTTTCACTGAATTGCTGATCTGACAAAGCTGAATTTTCCTCCAGCATGATGTGAGCATTAATGTTTCTTGTCAGTCATCCTTTCTTTGCATCTACCTGTCCATAAGTCTCCCTGCTCCATCTTTTAAGAAATTTTTTTAAGTTTTGTAATTTCTTGGATAATATGTAGCTTGGAGAACCTGTAAAACTCAAAGCATTCCACCAAAGTTGAAGATTAGATAGAAAATATGGATGAGCAAACCAGAAGCTTTCAACTCTAAATGGTGGTTTGTTCCTGTTGATGTTTGAAGTAGTTAACAAGAGTGGTGAATGATCAGATAAAGTTATGGATAAAACAGTTTGAGTTAAGAGAGGAAACTTTCCTTCAAATTGTGGTGAAACGAGAATTATATCTAGTCTGTAAAGCAAAGGATCAGCTTGCATATTTGACCATGTAAATTGTCCTCCACTCAGTGGTAGATCAATCAGTCCATGCTCCTCCATATATTCATTTAAAAGTCTATTATTTCTTCTTGAACCTCCAGGTTTATTTCTTTCTCTTCTTCTTCTTCTTCTTCTTATTGCATTAAAATCTCCTGCAATCACCCAATGATCTGTGGCTCATCCTGTCAAGTCTTCTAATTCTATCCAGAATTCCCATCTCTCCCAGTAAGTACAATGAGAATAAACATTAGTAATACACCATCCATAATCTTCATTTCTACTTTTTAGTTTTTGAGATAATGTGTTTGGGCCAACTATTTCATCCTTGCATTCAAAAAGAGAATCATCCCATATAGTTAACATTCCTCCATATAGACCCTGAGATGGAATGTCCCTCCATTTAAACTGATCATTTCCCAAATGTTTTTAACCCACCAATCATTCATCTTCATCATATGTGTTTCTTGAATAAGGCATACATTTGGTCTTGTTTTTTTTATCAATTCTTTTAGTGTTTCTATTTTGTTTACTGCTGCCAATCCTCTCATATTCCAAAATAATACTTTAATATCCATTTGCACCATCTGAAGCCAAGTTAACTGCATATTCAAATCTCTCCACTTCACCTGCAATTCCATCTTCAGTATTTTCAATTGTATCCAGAACTTCAATTGCATTTACCATTGTCTCACTTGATGTAATTTCTACTGTTCTGTTCATTTCTTCCATAGATGATACATTCCCTGTAATAATCTCAGTGTATAAAGCCCTTGCTTTCTCTGCTTGACCTCCAAAATTGGCACCAATATTTGTGGTGGCTTCCATTATCAGATCCACCTTGTTATGTATTTCATTAATCCTCTCTATCTCTTTGTTAAGATTTTGAGAAAGTGTTGAATCTTCAATTATGGTTCCTTTCTCTATTTGTAAAGGACTCTCTATAACCACTGCCACAGAACTTGTTTCATCTTTTTGAAAATTCTTCCTTCTAATGTAATATTTGTTCACAAAATCTTTCACCAGAGTTTTTGATTTTTCAGTAACCACTTTAACTGATTTCTCGCTGACTAATTGACCCTGATTGACTCTTTTGTTATTAAATCTGTTGAAGAATTCAGTGATAGTTTGAGGGGCTGAAATATCATTCTTACCTGACCCTTCTCCTCTTTCCACGTGGTTATTTCTTATCCATTGAATTTGAAATTGGCTGTCAGAACGGTTACTGACTTTGTCGGCCATTTCAATATTTGAATTTGAATTAGGAATCTGATTTTCACCTTTTTCTAGTCTAGTCAGCATCTGTCTGTACGAGTTCACCGTTGATGCTTTCTCCGGCTTGTACGAAAAATCCCATTCTATTGCTAAGATCATCTGCATTCCTTGTAGAGATAAGTTTATGACTGCCGGAATGTCTTTCGCCTGACATGTAATCCGAATTCTGCAAACCTTTGATCTTCTATCTGCTGTGTTGAGATCAATCTCCGCTAATCCTCCCAAGTGTTTGCCAATGATATCAAAATTCTTTTTGGACCACATCTGAACTGGTAGTCCTTTGATTCTTATTCAATGTTGAGCTAAATTCATAGATCTCGAATCAATAGTGACGTCCTCATCAATCCATCTCTTGATTTCAATGCTAGTATCTTTGTACCTCCATTTAAGAGGTTTCCAACAACTTTCCCATTCTGCATCATTATTCGGTTGAAAGTAGGTCATTGAATCATTGATGACAGAGATCTTTAAATACCTATTCCATTTGAGCTTATTAGCTATTTCTCTAGCTACCCGATTCCAAGAGATGGTTCCATGTGATGTGCAGTTGAAAGTACGATTAGGTCTGTTTAATGTTGAAACTCTCTCTTGTGCCGGAAAATCTGCCATTAATGGAACTCTTTGTGTAATAATTTTTTTCAGACCCAAAAGCTTGTTAAGCATCTCATAAAATCTTTGCCAACCATAATAATTATCCCCTTTTGGTATAAATAAAGCCTTGTTCGTTGCTCTGTTCACGTATGTTCTATCTATTTTGATGAAATCTCCTCTTGAGTTTTATGATTTCTGTATAAGAAAATAGAAATTCCCATCTCTATTGGTCCAACTTTTCCTTTGTGAATTTTGTTGTAAAATTTCTCCCATAACTTTGTTGATCCATGTTCCAATCGATTTCGAGAAGATGATTTTGAAATTGAATCCTCTTGGCCCTCTTTCGATTATCTTATATCCAGATTGTTTGCCTAAATCTTGATCAGAAAATTCAAAGGTTTTTGAATCTATCTGAGTGAGTTTTTCAGAAATTTCCTCTCCTTCTCTGACATTCTCTCCTCATTTTTTTGAAAAGAATGCTGGAGACTTATTGTTCTTGAAATGTTTGATCACCATCCAACTTTACCAAATTGTCAGTCAAGTTGGAATTTTCATATGATCACAACACGTTCCATAGGGGTGAACCATATATCCCTTCTACCCACGGACATACCTAACTCGGGTAACATTTTCACATTTTACATCCTTCTTCAAGGTTTACCCGAAAAATTGAAAAGTTATACACGACATTCCGAGTAACTCTATTTTTGATATGCAGATGCCTAATTCATCCAACCTATCAGGATAAGTATGAAAAATAGTACTATGTTTGTTGTTATCATGATATTGTCATCAAGGTTTTTTTATTTTTATTGTGTTTTAACTATTCCCAGATTAAAAGTATATTAATCATACCCATACATAGGGCTGCACAAAACCGAACCTAAACCGTGAACAGAAACCGAAACCGATGCATTATTAACCGAACCGAAATGAAACCAATCCAACGGTTTAGGTTTAGGTTGTCAATTCCAGGGAACCGACAGACCCAGTTTCAGTTATGGTTTCTTCCCAAAACCGAACCGATATGTCTTCGGTTAACCGACTAGTATTGGCCGTAGATTGAAACATATAATAGCAGTAGATCCTTAATATAAGTTACCCTAAAACTATTCTACTTTCAGTCTCATATCTTTCTCTTCTCATTTGCGCCTCCCTTCACATCTCTCTCTCTCTGAGCTCATCTGATCTCTATTAAGTTGAAACAATGGAGGAAAGAAAAAAGATAGCACCAAAGTCGATCTCGAAAGGATCTCTAAATAAATCATCTGCTCCTCCTTCTGACCTACCCAACAAACATTCTTTAAGGTTTTATTTTTTTCAAATAGATTTTTTGATTACTGTAATTATAGCAAATCTTAATCTTTTTATGGGTTTGTTAATGAGTTTTTGAAGTGGATTAAACGTTTTCTGTTTTTTATTTTGTATTTTTTTTTGGTTTTTGCTTAGAAGGTGTATGAAGGAATCAACAATTTTAGCAGCGGAACCCGATGCGGTGGTGAAATCAGATGTTAATGGTTGAAATCACTCATAACATACTACAACAGAGACAATCTTTGATATAAATAAGAAATAAAACACTCATTATATTAGTTAACACGGATTCAAACAACAATAAATCACGTTGTGGCCAAGGAAAATAAACTAATGCCAGTTGATGGTGATAGAATGTACTTGCATTGTTACTGGCCCGGGGTTGTTGATATTTCCAGCTCTGCCAGACAACTTTAGATTGGTGAGCATGGGGATGTAGGTGGAGGCGATGGAGGTGGTGGGGATGGCGACGGAAGTGGTGGAGGAGGTAGGGAAGGAGGTGGTGGAGAGCGCAAAGGAGGTGGTGGGGATGGCGAAGGAGGCAGAGGGGAAGGAGGTGGTGGAGATGGCGAAGGAGGAGGCGGGGACGGGTCGAGAGCGCGAAGGAGGCGGTGGGGAAGGAGGTGAGATGGCGAAGGAGGAGGCGGGGGAGGAGGTGGTGGAGAGGGCGGCGGGGATGGAGGTTTAGAAGAGAACCCTGTTTTAGGGCATACATAAAAAAATTGAGACATACAAATTTATTTTCTTAACTAGGGTATGTTTATAAGGGGTGTCTAATGGGTATGCAATGACCTATATACCCTTAAACATTCTATATTATTAAATTATCCTTATCCTCAATTTAAAAACCAAAAATTAAAATCAGTTTTAAACTTAAACATCTTCTCTTCTTCTCTACTTGATCCCCTCTCGCGAAACCATCGACCAAAAAATTGATCGTTGATTGGTGGAAATTTGATCGTCGATTAAACACAACTACAAAAATAACTCGCACAAAGAATCCTGCAGTAGGTAGTCATTCTAAATCTTCTTTTAATCCGCCAATTGAAGGACAAGAAGAAGTTGAAGGATCGGACGCAGATTCAACGAAATGAAGAACTAAGTCCTAAAATGATGATTAGAATGTATTTCCTATAAACCCTCTCTTATTTTATTGTTTTTGATTGATAGAATATGATTAATTCATAAAAAAAACTAGAGCTTTTTGTGGTTACAGAAAGAAGTTCGGCTGATTAGCGAGATGAATTATGAACCGAACTGTTCATTGTTCTTCGTTCTGAAAGTATTTATGAACAGTTCGGCTGATAATTCATTTCTAAATGATAGCCGAACTTCTCATGTGGTTAATATAGTGTCAGGTTCGGCTAATACCTTCCCAACTTTTTCCTATAGAACCTAAGAAGTGAAATTTACCCCAGGTGGTTGTCAGGTTCGGCTAACCCGATTATATCACTTTCAAGCCGAACATATCTCTGTAAACGCTTCGAAAATATCGATTTGTAGGCCTTAGGTTCGTCTGGATCGTGTTGATAAGTTATCAGCCGAACCTCCCTCTGTAGACTCAAGTCTAGATCTTGTTTTGGTCATAACTTCTTCGTCCGATGTCGGAATGACTTCATTCTTTTTGCGTCGTTTTCGTATTTTCATTCTCTTTAAGATGAAGATAAAATCTCATTGATTTCAATGAGTTGAATTTTTACCTTGGTATTCTCCATTAGTAGACTTTACTTTCTTAACACTTTTATCGTCAATTCTACTTCTTTTGGTTGATTAATCCTAAGAAAGGCTTCACAATAGAAAACATACGTAATAAAAAGTAGGGACCCTAAATGTGTATGAACTTAAATGTGTTTTGTAAAATCAGAAACATGTTCGGCTAATATGATTTTTTGAATATAAGCCGAACTTGGAAAGATATATGGTTCGGCTGATAAGATATTTAGAGTAAAAACCGAACCTTTAACTTCAAAAAAAATTTCAAAACTCTTAGGAGAAGGTTCGGCTTATAATAAAAATTTCGTATTAGCCGAACATTTAACTAGTACGTAGGCCGGAAGTTACAAAATATAAGTTCGGCCAATAACTATTCTATTTCGAGTAAGCCGAACTGTTCATCTTCTGTAGTATACCAGTTAGGTTCGGCTGACAATTTCAAGCCGAACCTATCTCTGGTTCGCCGAACTTGATGGAAAAAATCAATTTTTTGATGATTTCAACCGCTAAAATTGAAATTAAACATAATCTAGAAGTATATTTGTGTATTGTTAGCATTGGGTTCCTCATCAATGTATGCATCTTCTAGAATTGGCTCATAAAAATCATCATTATGAGTTTGAGTATGAGTTTGGGTAAAATCATTCTCATAATCTAGAAAATCAGCCACCTCCGGATCATTGTTGTAGTTGATGTGAAATTTCTCAGCTTTTATAGATGAAGATTCTCCCTCCTCATCCATTTTGATTACTTGAATCGAAAAACAAGTTTTTTCCTCAATTTCTTTTCTCTTTCTCAAAAAAGAAAAAAAAAACCTACTCCCTCCGTCCCTATTATAAAGGCGGAGAAGTGAAAAATTGTAGTCCCTATATATAGGCGGATATCTAATTCCAATGTGATTTCTTCCCTATATACCCTTATTAAAGATTATGATATTCACAAACTTAGATAATGTCTTTAGTAATTCCCAAGAACAATTACATTTTTTAAATACTTTAGTGTGATAAAAACTTTTAATATATTCATATTTTCCATATTTCCTAGACAAGTGTATTGGAATTGATGAGGGTACGGAGGGAGAAACTTTTCCGCCTATATATAGGGGACGGAGGGAGAAACTTTTTTTTCTTCCCTTAAATTTATCAACACAAAGTACTATACTTAATCACTAATCATTAATATTAATCATTAACCAAGATTTAGTATAACTAATCATTAGTATTAACACTAATACTAAAAGGGCAATTTTGCCATTACCTAAATATTTGGTTAAGGGGATTTTGGATTTACTATCTAACTAGATTTGTGCCCGTGCTACGCAACGGGCATTTTTTTCTTTTAACTTGGTGTGCGCAGGGATTTGCCCCGCCCCGTGGTGATGTATTTTTGATTTAGTGTGCGCGTGGCTTCGCCCCGCCCCGTGGCAATGTATTTTTGAGTCGGTGTGTGCGGGGCTTCGTCCAGCCCCGTGGAGATGCATTTTTTACTTGGTGTGCGCGGGGCTTCTCCCCGCCCCGTGGAGATGTATTTTTTATTTGGTGTGGCGAGGCAAATGCATTAAATAGGTGGAAAATATGTGCATATTTTATTTATTTTTTTCCTTTTAAGTTGGTGTGTGCGGGGCTTTTCCCCATCCCGTGACAATGCTTTGATTTGGTGTGCGCGAGGCTTCGCCCCGCCCCGTGGAGATGTATTTTTGATTTGGTTTGGCGGGGAAAATACATTAAATAGGTGGAGGATATGTGCAAATTTTATTTATTTTTTTCTTTTATTTTCGCAGAAAATATATGGATTTTTTCCCCTTTATATATTAATATGGAAAAAATAATCGTAATATAGTAATTACTCGATTTCTAAATTGAATTTAGACTTCCATAAAATTCAAAACACGGTGAATTAGATTTTCCTTTTAAGTTTGTAAATTGTAAACTAATCATACGTTGCCAAGTATCCTCACCTGAATATTGTCACTTCATGAATTCAAAATTGAATTTGGTTTCCTTTTTTTAATCTTTTTCCTATTCTTTTTAGACCAATCATACGTTGCCAAGTGTCCTCACCAAAACGCTCGTTTCACAAAACTCAAAAAAGGCCTATTTTGACCAATAGGAAGCGAGGGTTTCTTCACCGTTCAACGTGAGAACTTTATTTATATTTATCTAGGCCTTTAAGTCTTTAGATGACCCTATTTTGGCATTACGTGATATGCCCTAAAACAGGGTTCTTAGAAGAACAGCAACACCAGCATCCGGCCCCTTGAGAACAATAAGAGGCTGACCGTTGAAGCCCACTATCCTCGCATGATTAGGTACATCTATCTTTACAGTCAACAGGCCCAGCACCAGTAACACATTCCCCTAATGACCTTCGTGACTCCCCTCTTTTACACTGTGGTACATATGCTGGTGCAGCCATCTCTGCAGTATATAATATGGAAACATTAAGGTATCAAATATCACAATAATAATATGATCAAAAAAACCCTTGTCTTAACTAAAATGACACATTTCTACTGTACTTTGTTACACGACACTAGAAACTCCCACTGCTACAGTTAGTTACTTTATTGATTACAAGCTCTTAACCGCATCCAAAACATAGAGGCTATAACAGAGTCAAAATATAGAGATATCGAGAAAGGCCAAAGGGTATATATACTTACGCGAGAAGGAAACGATAACCAAGAAAAAAAGAACAAGAAAAGAACTCGAAGACATCTTAGATGCAGTCATTGTGGATGTCAATCACCAACAGCGAAAAAGAAAAGACGGATTTAGTTGTGTTTTCCAAAGAG
Organism: Papaver atlanticum; assembly: GCA_023531105.1. Classification (NCBI taxonomy): domain Eukaryota; kingdom Viridiplantae; phylum Streptophyta; class Magnoliopsida; order Ranunculales; family Papaveraceae; genus Papaver; species Papaver atlanticum. The sequence goes on along the minus strand of JAJJMB010002379.1, from coordinate 2,260,024 downwards.
TTCACAGTCTGGTTTGGGTGGGTAGTCTAGTGACCAAGTACGAAAGGTCTATTTATAACAAAAAAGTAAGCAATCCTTGCTTATGGAGTCTATTGCCGGTTAGGTAGTGAATTAGATGGCATGCCTAGTTGTGGACGGTGGATATGAGGAGGAAGGTGAAACAATAAATAGATAAATTAAGTGAGATTGAGAAAATGGGCACGGTGAGAGAGATAAGATATATGAAACTGGGACTATCGCCTACCGATTGGGGCTGATATCACATGTGAACTGAAATCATCTGTGCTGGCCTTGTATCCGGGGGAAATGTGCTTGTGGTAGGTGCGGCGGGGAATGTGGTCAGAAATTGAATCGGTTTAGTGGTCCTGGTCAATCCATTTGATCGCCTGACCCAACATGATCTGGTCGGTGCCGTGATTTCTTTATTTTGCGCTACTAAAACGATATATACACTTCGTTAAAAAATGAGAAAATGGTAATATAGGAATTAAAATTGATATGACTAAGGCTTTTGACAGGATGGATTGGAGCTTCCTAATCACTATCACGAAGAAAATGGGTTTTAATGATAAAATGGTGTGGAAACATTTACCAATGTATTTCCACTACTACTTTTGTAGTCCTAATCAATGGCTCACCCGACAGTTTCTTCTAGCCATCAAGAGATCTAAAACAGGGTGACCCCCTATCCCCCTACCTTTTCCTCTTCTGCATGGAAGCCCTCTCTAGAACTGTCATCCAAGCTGTAGATGGGCCTCATTAGTGGTATCAAAATCTGCAAGAATGCTCCTTCTATCAATCATCTCATGTTTGTTGATGATTGTATGATCTTCTGCAAAGCTAACAAGTCAGAACTTAATGGATATTCTCCAGATTTTCAGTAACTCCTCAGATCAGTTAATAAATTTCAATAAATCTGGAGTATTCTTCAGCAACAACACTGACCCTACTATTAGTTCCAATATCAGCACCAACATGGGAGTTCAGATTCTTCAGCTAAATGATAAATATCTTGGATCTCCCCTCTTCACCCACAGAAGCAAGATTACCTCTTTTAGGCCTGGTGTTGACAAGCTCAAACTTAGGCTTGCCAGTTGGAAAAATAGTCCTCTAAATCCTGCTGGTAGGCATGTTCTTATCAAATATGTCACTTCCACCACTAGTGTTTACCAGATGAACTGTTTCAAGCTCCCTAAGCAAACTTGTCAGGATCTAAACAAGCTTCAAAGAGATTTCTTTTGGGGGAAAAGCTCAGAAAACCCCAAAGACTTGGATTGCTGTTTGTAAACCCACAGAGCTAGGAGGGTTGGGTTTCATAAATATAGAAAATTTCAACAGCTCTATGATAACTGAAATTGGTTGGAGTTGGAAAAAGATAAAGGGTCCCTTTGGTACCAGCTCATGGATGCTAAATATCTTCTTGGAAGAAATATTTTAAACATAGATATCAAACCCAAAGATGGAGATTCTTGGATATTGAAAGGTGTTCTAGAAGGAATGTACAATATCCAAGATCACTTCTCCTGGAGAATTGGAATGGCAAGAAAATCAACTTTGGGAGGATATCTGGATTCCTAACATATCCTCCCCAATTCCAAAACCTGCCAACTTCCCCCTGCCATTATTATGGTATAACATCTTATGCTACACAATGGTGGCTGGAATGCCTCCCTGATCAGCACTTGGTTCCACCCTGATACTGCCACAACTATCTTGAATATCACCATCCACCTAGGAAAATATGACAAGATTCTATGGAATCTTAATGACTCTGGAGAGTTCTCAGTCAAGTCTCTATATAAAGCCAAAATGGAGAATCTTTATAGAAATGATGTTCAGACTTGCAATTGGAAATCCTTATGGAATATGGATGTTAGAGCATTTCTCGGTCGCACTCACAAGTGTTGCTATCTCAGGATTGTTGTCAAATTTAGTTGTCAAAACTATATCTTGATTTCTAGTCTACAATTAGTTAAGTCTCGGATTAGGATAGAAGATGTAGTTGAGAAACGAACAAGTCGTCATTTCTTTCTACCGTTTGAAGGCGAAGATCAACCGAAGCTTTTGGAGAACTTCATCAACAAAAGGTAAGTGAAGACTGAACCACCTATTTCTCAAGTTATATTCACTTTTCCATCCCTGAGTCGTTGTCGTGTAACTAATTAGACTATCATGCATATTCAAGAATTTCGAGTCAAGTTTATCTTGTTAATTAGTTTTTGAAATATAATGACTAAGCTTAATGAACATTTGTTCATACTTGATGAATTTCATTTAAGGACAATTTATTGTTCGCAATCAAAATCATAATTCAAGTTTTATCATTCGAAAATAGCATGGAACAGTGATATGTGTCATTGATGTTATTTGGGAATGTTTCGAATCGATTTAGAGAGAAATATAGAACTACGGATATAAGACAAGGTAATCAGTCTTACAAACTGGGAAAATTGTTATAAGTCTGAAGCCATATTACATGTACTCGTACGTGTAGCGGAGTAGCTATATGTCGAATAGCAGATTTTTGGTACGCATATCCTTATGCACATCCTGTAAAAAATTGTTTAACCCATGAACCAGATCGGTACGCATAACCATATGCAAACTGAAAAGGAACTGTGGTAAGGAAACAGTTTGGTGTCAACCAGTATATGTACCAAAAAATATTGTGTTCAAGAACTTGGTTTGTGTATCCATACCGGTACGCATACCAAAATAGTTCTGTGGACTCCGGAACCAGTTATAGTCTTAAGGTACACATACCAGTACGCATACCTAAATAGTTTTGTAAACTCCGGAACTTGATTGGGCTTAATAGTTTACAAACCGGTACACGTACTTCGACTGACCTGACTCACGAACGACTATGGTATTTGTACTTTGTACATCTACTAACCATGTTGATTATTTTCATACGCGATAAAATTATTTCTATGAGATAATTAACATTTGATCAAATCTCTAAAAACACTAGACTTATTTGATCACATGATTGTGATTCAAGGTTAATATCTTAAGTGTTTATGAAAATGAATATTAAGCTTAGAAGTTCAAATCGGCTAGTTTCGGCTAACCACTTTGAACATAATCTTTATACACGGTTCGGTTACGGTTTCACCTAACCAGAGTGTATATCTTGTTTATGTAAATTAGATTCAAAGACTCATTTAACGGTGAATATTGATTGTTAGGTTCCAAAGCTATCTTAGCTTAAACCTAAAAAAACCCATGCTTTGAATGTCTATAAAAGGGGAACTTCAAGCAACTAGGATTTTTGAATCCCGACACTAATTTGGTGTGTCCTAGTTGTAACTAGAGTCGTCTTCTTCCTAACCCTTTTAGGGTTTAGCGACTACAAAGACTTCATTAGGATTCGTTAAGCCATGTCTAGTTATATTTTCTTGATAACTCAAGTATCCTGATCTTGATCGATTGTTGAGCTGCTCACTTGATAAAGATAAATAGAAATCATCAAAGTTCTCTTCGTCTCAAACTTTGTTGATTCCACAAGATTTATACTTATGAGGTGAATGATAATCTAGGCTGCACTTCGGGTTTCATAAGTCCAGATTTTTAGGTTAGCTAGACACTATCTATTGCTATCGATTTTCATCATCTTGATCAAACTTTTTGATCGTAAAAGAAATCACATAAAGGCTTAATCTGTGGGAGGCATATTGGTTTAAAGTCTTCAATTGAGTTGAAGCAACTCTTAGTTGGTGTGACGTCAGCTAAGGGAATCAATTTCACTGAGTCATACTGGGATTCAAGAGGCGTAAGGAGCGCGACTGTACCTTAATCAGTGGGAGGATCGATTAGGGCTCAACTACATTCTATTCCGAAGTTAATTGGTAGTAGGCTAGTGTATGTAGCGACTTAATACGATTCGGTGTTCAATCTCGACTAGGTCCCGGGGTTTTTTCTGCATTTGTGGTTTCCTCGTTGACAAAACTTCTGGTGTCTGTGTTATTTTTTTTTTCCGTATTATATTATTTATCTTTATTATTAGAGCACTGCTCGGTCAAACTCACAAGCATTGCTATCTCAAGCTTGTTTGTCAATGCTAGTGATCAAAACTATAAGTCTTGATTTCTAGTGTACTTATAGTGATGTCTCGGACTAGGATAGATTGTGTAGTTGAGCATTAGACTTCACGGCGTTCATCAAATGAAGACAAAGAACTACTAAGGCGAGCTTGTAGAACTTCATCAACAAAAGGTATGTGGAGACTAAAACTCATTTATCACTTGGAAAGTCGATTTCTACTCTATCTCCTATATTGAGACATAAGTCGTGTTACTATATGGTTTTCGATTATACACATTTGAGATTTCGAGATGAGTTTAACTCGCTTATATATTGCTCGAAATATCTGTTGGTAAGCTTTCGCTTCAACCAAGTTTATATTATATTCTTGACGAAAGTCAAAAGATGATCATGTGAAAATTGTCGAGTAACATCTTACATGGTTTGTGTGATACAATCATTTGGTGTAGACTTGGAATGTTTCGTTATGATTATTTCAATATCTTGAAAATTGCTTTGATGCTAATAGTGTGTGAAAACGGCTATTGTCATCCTCTAAGAAAGTTTCAATGATTGAAATAAGAGTTTAGAACACTTAACCAAAATTGGATTATAAACATGTTGTGCACTCTTGCATATATGTTATCCATGTCCGGGAACCATAGTATGCATACCTGTATGCGTACCTGTTGGTTTGAGAATTCTGGGAACCAAAGTGCGCGTACCCGTACGCATATTGGCGTAGGCTTGTGACCGGAATTTTCTACTGGGTATGGAGGTATGCGTACCCGTTCGCATACTGGCGAAAACCAAACTTGGTCTGGCTATTCAAGTATGCGTACCCGTTTGCATACTTGAATGGTTAAAGTTCTAAAATCGGTTTTGTTATGAACAAATATATTTATATAATAAGGAATGCATTCTTTGCAAATCGTGGCAATAATGTTCATGATTGATTCGAGTGAATCAAACCGATTTTTCTTAAATTGTGTTCTTGTATACTTCTATGAGAATATAGCAATTGAACAACTCTATAACTAGTTTCATTTGAGTCATTTGAACTAGTTATGGTTAAGATGAATAAGGTTGATATGAGAGTGTTCATATAGCTAACCTCGGTTAACTATGGTTGAGCCAACATGGTGTACACGTTTAGGTACGGTTACATAAACCTAAATGAGGGTACATTTCATTTGTGTATAACAAGCTAAGTTCGATCTAACGGTTGAAAGATATTAGCTTGAATCTAATCAGGATTTCATCTAACGGTGAATATTGAATGCTTTGTTGCCAAGGTAACATTGATTGCAAACCCTTATTTGAAAACTATATAAAGGAGAACTCTAGCAAATGGGAAACCTAATCCCCACACCTCCTGTGTGATACTAGTTGCCACTAGAGTCGATTCTGCTTTAACCTTAGGTTTTTCACGAAACCCTGTAGGTTAACGACTTAAAGACTTCATTGGGATTGTGAAGCCAGACCCAACTATTTTCTCTGTAGTTGCGTGTTCTGATCTTACTTTTACTATCGTGATTGAGTATTATCTATGTTAAGATTTGCTTGAGATTTATCTCCGATAGGTAAGATTGAAAAGTAGTCACAAACATCTTCGTCTCATCGTTTGTGATTCCACAATATCTTGTTTCGTTAATCGATTAAGATTATTGTGAGGTGATTGATATTTCTAGGCTGTTCTTCGGGAATATAAGTCTGGTATATCAATTGGTTCCTTTTCACCTTGATTTATCAAAAGACGGAACAAAACTCGTACGTATTTCTGTGGGAGACAGATTTATCTATTCCATTAGACTTTTCTATGTGAGACAGATTTGTTTATCAAGTCTTCGACTTTGGGTCGTAACAACTCTTGGTTGTGGGTGAGATCAGCTAAGGGAATCAAGTACGTAGTATCCTGCTGGGATCAGAGGCGTAAGGAGCACGACTGTACCTTGAATCAGTGTGAGATTGATTAGGGTTCAACTACATTCCAATCCGAAGTTCATTGGTAGTAGGATGGTGTCTGTAGCGGCTTAATACAGTGTGGTGTTCAAAACTAGACTAGGTCCCTGGGGTTTTCTGCATTTGTGGTTTCCTCGTTAACAAAACTTCTGGTGTCTGTGTTATTTCTTTTCCGCATTATATTTTGTTATATAATTGAAATATCACAGGTTGTGCGTTGAATCGATCAATTGTGAAATCCAACCTTTGGTTGTTGATTGAAATTGATTGATCCTTGAATATTGGTCTTTGGTACCGTTCATACTATTTATCTTATATTCAATCGGTCTCGCAAATTCCTATTTGCTGATTGCGGATTGAATTAAGAGATAGAGATATAAAACTCTTTGATATACTCTTCTCTAGATTGAGTCTTACTGTCTAGTTGATTCTCTTGAAAGTATATTGGAGTTTGTCTATTCAGATTGCCAAACGAAATATTGGGTGTGGTTGTTAGACCCTCGCTTTTTCATTTATAATTAAAATATCAAAGGTTGTGGGATAATCCATTATAGTAGATACATCCGACCTTGTTTGTTGGATACGACTTGATTGATTCTTGGAAATTGGTCTTTGGTACCGTCCAAGTAATCTCTTTGTAATTAGGTTCACGGACTTGGTTCTGTAAACACTCTAATTGCAAGAGAGAAAGAGAGATATATTATATAACTCTAGATATTATTCCTTGATTGAGTTGAACTCTTAGAATTGTGTTGAGTTTGTCCATACATATTTCCTAAGAAAAAGTTGGTGGTGTATTTTGGTACCCCCGTGTTTTCAATTGGTATCAGAGCAGGAAAATACGTTAAGACCTAACAAGTCTTTGTTTGAAGCATTCTGACTAATGGACAGGAGTGCAATCTCAATAGACATACCGTCATCATTTGATGGCACAAATTACTTATGGTGGAAAATTGTTATGTGTTCCTTTTTACAAGCCCGTGACTTTGAGACATAGAAACTTGTAGTCAATGGATACAATACATCAACAGTTGTTATAGAAGGAACCACTATTGCGAATCCATTAATACAATATATTGAATCCGAGATAAGTGCTACAAAGCATAATTTGGATGGGTTAAACGCTATTATCCATGCCATAAGCCCAGATCTTCAACACCATGTGACTTTGTGCACTAAGTCTACAGATGCTTGGGATATCTTAAAAACCACATTTGAAGGAGATACCTCAGAGAAAGAAGTTAGGCTTCAAAACGTAAATTCTGACTGGGAAAATATTCGTATGGCTGATGAAGATTCATTTGATGAGTTTAATCAAAAGTTGTCTGATATTGTTAATGCATCTTATGCATTAGGGAAGACCATTCCCCAAAAGGACATTTTAATGAAAATTTTCCGATCTTTACTAGCAAGATATGAGTCTAAGAAACATGCCATCATAGAAGGGAATAACCTTAAAACTCTTACCATAAATACGTTAGTTGGAAAATTAAAAATCTGTGATCTAGAACTCAGTAAAAGAGACAGTCATGACACTCCGAAAATAAATATTAAAGACAAATCTCTAAGTCCTGAACAAATTGATGAAAAAGATGAGAATATCCTTGATTGTACTCTGTCACTGTTTATATAACAAATGAAGAAAACTCTTAGACAGAGAAAAAGGAAAAATCGTAAAAAAATCATTAATTAAGAATAAGGATAAAAAGGTTCAAATAGACAAAGATTCTCAAATCTGTTCCAAATGTCTTGGTCATGGTCATCATATGTCCTTGTGTCCCAACAAGGATTATTATGAAAAAACTAAATATTGGATGGCGACCTTAGACTATTGTCCCGAGGATGAATCACCCAATGAAGTTTTTCTCACATATGTTAATAATGAACATGTTCATGATTCAAATAATTATACCCATTCCACATTAAAAATTATGTCCTCCTCAGAAATTCGCTCAATGAAAGCTGAATTTCAACTGAAAAAGGACATGTGGACTAAAAGGATTGAGAGGCTGGAAAATGAACTGGATAAGTTGAAACAGGAATGAAAAGAGACACGTCCTTCGCAAGATCTTCATGTTCATAAAATAAAAAACAGACTTTTCCGAAAAATTCTTGTAAGAACAATCTATAGTCTTGAACAACTCTACCAAACAAGAGAATTCTCATACTTGTAACAAAGAGACGACAGACGTAAATTAGTGGTCCCTATGTAAAAAAACGAGATCATGCGAAAGATAAAAGTGATTCTAAATCTCTACAACTACTCTGTGTCAGAAACAGAGGAAAAATCAAAAAAGGGAAGAGACACAACTCTCAAGAGAATTGAACAAAATTATTCACAAATTTCGGAGATCAATCAACAGTTTCAATAAAAACTTGTGGAAATCAAAGGTAACTGGCTCACCTCTTGTCTCTCAAACTCTTGATTCTGTACATAGAAGACCTAGGTTCAATATATATGTTCTTAAAATTCCACCGGATCCTCTACAATGAGGATGGAATCATCATATGCAGTAACCTTCAGTTGGTTCTCATCTCCCTCTTGGATGAGAATAACAACTCAAAAGTGGGGATAATTGTCAAATTCATTATATATCATATGTGTGCTTAGTATTTAATTGTGAAAAGGTTGAGCCATGCTCCCTAAAAACAATTCATGACATAACTTGTCTGATACTTCTTGTGCTCTGAATTTATTTATTGAGCTAAGTAAACGAAAACTTATCAAAAATACTTGTACACCACATGATCATATGACTTTGACACAGTATGCGTGAAACATAACATTTCTAGGGTAAAGGCTAAAACATGAATTACTTGTTCTTCTAATATATCTGATCTCTATGGTTCATAACCAGTTTCTCAAAAGTTATTTTCTTCAGAATTTCAAACTAGGGTATGGTAACCATGTATTCTCTAAGTTTTTCAAGCAAGTAAGATGAAGTCTGGACTGTGCAATTTCTCACGAGGAAAATTCGGTTTGAATCGTCATAGAGTAATTCATGTCAAGGCAAGTGTGAAACCATACCTTATGACAATCAACCCGGTTCTCAATATGATGAGTTATCTCTCAAATTGAACCTTGTTCTAGAACAAGTTCGAGCACTAAGCTCTGAACTACAAGCCTCTACAAAAAGGCATGAGGAGAAAATATAACTTGTTGAATCCAGATTAGACCTTATTGAAGGGGAAATTGATGACTACATAAACTATGAAAATAGTCTGGGAATCGCAGAGTAAAACTCTTTTAGATCATTTCTTTCTAGAAAACTTCTTGTGAGAATTTATTCTTACTTTTAAAAAGGATAACTAGGGTTTGGTATAGCAAAAATTGTGACTACAAAAGCTATTTCCAATGATTTTCATCTTGCATGTTTTTAGATTTATTTATTTAAATTATAGAGTTGTTGGAAGATGAACTTGCGGTATGTAATCATTATTGGTTTAATTATTGCAACAGTCTTATGAAATATATGTGCCTTTACGTTTTTCGTGAATCGAGCTGATATTTCATATATGCTCAGAAGTTAAATCTATTATGTTTTTATAAACTGAAAATAAAACATACTCTTTGAGAATTTTCTCGCAGTATTGATCTACTCGTGATCACACTTCTGTGTTTTTACTGCTTGACACACTCCGTAAGATTTTCTTATGTTTAATCATACCGATTAAAATTATCTTTTTGTCCGTAACTGGCGTTGAGATTATTTTAAGTCGATTTTCAGGATACAAATCCTTGTGATTTGTTAATGTCCGACAAAATCCTTCTTTTTCATAAAGAAAGGTCACTCATGTTTTTCTCTTGGGAATGACATCAAATAGGGGAGAGTTCTTAAATGAACTTGTGCCTAATTGCTATATCTTTGTGGGGAGTGTGGCTGTGGAATTCAAGGGAATGGTTCTATCTTAAATCTCCTATATGAGCGCTAAGTATTTCTTACTATGTGATATCATCTAAATAAATCCTATATGAGGAGGTACATTTTAACCATGTTATTATGTAATATCTCCAACTTCCTTAAAACTTGAAATATCTTTTGGTTGTATTCATTACGATACCACGATTTTCGTACCTTTGCCAATTTTATTGCCAAAAAGGGTGATAATTATTTAGTAGTTTCGTACTACATACATATGGTTTACGGATCATTATGTAAGGGGGAGTGAATCAATAATCTATAGGTTTCACCTATTATGCAAAAGATGTAAGTATTGATTAAGGGGGGGAAACATATCACCGTAGTATTACTTCAGAGTTGGGATACAATTGAACATTGGAGAAGATAATAATACTATGTTTCTGTATAACGACGATTGAGAATATTGTTTTTAATGTTTTTGTCGCTACGGATCTTCAACAACAACGATGTTGAGTAAAACACGTTCAGAATCATTGCAACTTGAAGTAACGAAGAATTCAAGGAGTTAAAGAAACCAAAGAAATCAAGCATGAAGGATTCGAGGAGTTTTCAAAGATTTATTTTTTATCCATATGTATCGATAGTTTTGTCACTAAAATTGACAAAGGGGGATATTGCTAGAGCATTGCTCGGTCAAACTCACAAGTATTGTTATCTCAAGCTTGTTGTCAAATTTAGTTGTCAAAACTATATCTTGATTTCTAGTCTACAATTAAGTCTCGGACTAGGATAAAAGATGTAGTTGAGAAACGAACCAATCGTCATTGCGTTCTACCGTTTGAAGGCGAAGGTCAACCGAAGATTTTGGAGAACTTCATCAATAAAATGTAAGTGAAGACTTAACCACCTATTTCTCAAGTTATATTCACTTTTCTATCCTTGAGACGTTGTTGCGTAACTAATTAGACCATCATGCATATACAAGAATTTCAAGTCAAGTTTATCTTGATAATTAGTTCTTGAAATATAATGACTAAGCTTAATGAATGTATGTGAATTTCGGTTAAGGAAAATTTATTGTTCGCAATCAAAATCATGACTCAAGTTTTATCATTCAAAAATAGCTTGGAACAGTGATATGTGTCATTGATGTTATTTGGGAATGTTTCGAATCGATTTAGAGAGAAATATAGATTTTTGCTACGCACATCCTGTAAAAATCTGTTTAACTCGTGAAGCGGATCGGTACACATACCCGTATGCAAACCGAAAAGGAACCGTGGTCACGGAACCGGTTTGGTATCCATACCGGTACACGTACCAGAAAAGTTATGTGTTTAGGAACTCAGTCTGTGTATCCATACCGGTACGCATACAAAAATTTTGTGGACTCTGGAACCGGTCATAGTCTTAAGGTACACATACCGATACGCATACCTAAATAATTTTGTGAACTCAGGAACTTGGTTGGGCTTAATAGTTTACAAACCGGTACACGTACTATGACTGAGATGACTCACGAACGGCTATGGTAATTGTACTTATACATCTACTAACCATGTCGATTATTTTCAAATGCGAAAAAGTTATTTCTACGAGATTATTAGCATTTGATTAAATCTCTAAAAACATTAGACTTATTTGATCACATGATTGTGATTCAAGGTTAATGTCTTAAGTGTTTATGAAAATGAATATTAAGCTTATAAGTTCAAATCGGCTAGTTTCGGCTAACCCCCTTGAACATAGTCTTTAGACACGATTCGGTTACGGTTTCACCTAACCAAAGTGTATATCTTGTTTATGTAAATAAGATTCAAAGAATCATCCAACAGTGGATATTGATTGCTTGGTTCCAAAACTATCTTATCTTAAACCTAAAGCCACATATGCTTTGAATGTCTATAAAAGGGAATCTTCAGGAAACTAGGATTTTTGAATCCCGAAACTACTTTGGTGTGTCCTAGTTGTAATTAGAGTCGTCCTCTTCCTAACCCTATTAGGGTTTAGCGAGTACAAAGACTTCATTGGGATTCGTGAAGCCAGGTCCAGTTATCTTTTCTTGATAACTCGAGTATCCTGATCTTGATCGATTGTTGAGCTGCTCACTTGATCAATATAGAAAGAAATCATCAAAGTTCTCTTCATCTCAAACTTTGTTGATTCCACAAGTTTTATACTTGTGAGGTGAATAATAATCTAGGCTGCACTTCGGGTTGTGTAATACCCCGATATTTGGCAGTGGTTCTCCGAATGTAATATAAGTAATGGTTTGTCCTTTCCTAACACCGAGGCCTTTTCAGCATAATTGGCTCCAGAGTTGGCATAAAACTCTGCAGTTAAGCATGCTCGGGCGGGAGTAATCTAGGGATGGGTGAATAGTTAGGTAGTTGTTGCCGGATGACCGCAGCGATGCCCATTGAAAACCTCACATTGCCGGTGTTAGAGCATAGCTCGGTTGAACTCACCAAGTGTTGGTATGTCAAGTTTGGTTGTCAAATTTTAGTGAATCAAAACTCATCTAAGAGTCACTTGATTATGTACTAGAGACAACTTCGTATAGGTTAGACTAGAAAGTCTAGGAATATGAGACATACAAGTATTACTCGAAGACCTGACGAATGTAAAGAAGTAACGAGCTACAACGACGACATCATCCTTCCTCTTGAGGTTAGTAATATTGACTTGAACTGTTTCATTCCTAACGTATCTTTCAAGTCGTGCTATATTGAAAACATAACTGTGAATATGTGAATGAACATTTTACTCTAGTTGTGAGACATGATCATATGATCATAGTATTAAGGAATTAGACTACGAAGTATAACGCTTATCTTTTGAACTTCATAGATATGACATCGACATAATCTTATGAATGCTATTGTGATTATGTGTATGGATAAAGGTGAAGATTTCATCCTAGGAAACAATGTTTGCATTTTTTAAAGGAAGTACATTCATGAACTTGTTTTATTAATCGAAAGGTAAATCGCTAGGCTTATTGGTATTGTTATTCATTGCATATCTTTGGATTACCAATATGTGTGAGTTAGTAGAACCGATCATAACTTGTTATGTATACGAATCTTATATTGAGTTCTATTTTGATTGTTACAAATACGAATCTTATTACTTAGGTAATAGAGATTGGATCGATCTTACCAGGCAAAGGAGTTTATTAGTTTAAACGGAAGAGCCTTTGCATATGACTTTAGATATCTCTATCTGTAAAGAATCAATAGAGTTGTTACCAAACTGATTTGTTGTTCCTTTATTGTTTGGAATACGATCCAAAGGAATTGTTCCAGTGCGTGCACTTATTGAATGTCGGAAGCGCATGGATACTGAAAAAACTAAGTGAACTAGGTTTAGTTGCTTGGTCTCAACTATACGAAGTTGGTTTAGATTTTGTATATCGGCTTAATTATGAGAGTATTCAATTCTGGACTTGGTCCCGGGGTTTTTCTGCATTTGCAGTTTCCTCGTTAAGAAAATCTTGTTGTGTCTTTTACTTTTCTATTTCCGCAATTATAATAGTTTATTATAATTAGAAGTAAAATACACAAACGTTAACTCTGTATTATTTGATAGTGATCCTATAGAGTTTGGTTAAGTCCGAACCTATTATCAAGTAATGACACTTTGATTGTTGTATTGTCTCGATATCGTATCCATAGACGATCGCACAAAGTGTGAATACCGATTTGTCGTATTGTCTCGACTTTGTCCATAAAAAATCACTTTCGATAAGAGGACTTATAGGTGGATAATTTAAAGATTGTGGTGTATTTGGGTACCCTCGTCTTTTCAATTGGTATAAGAGCAGGCAAACACGAAAAGATGTAACAATCTGTGTTTGGTGCGATCCATCCTATAAATCATGTGTCAAAGAAAGACTAAGTGACTGCGAAGAAAGTCTAATGACTCAGTTAACGTATCACAAGATGTGTGCACAAAAGGAGATAGTTCTTCAAACTCTTGTTTCTCAAAAGGAGATAGTTCTTCAGTTGACGATATCTAACGAGATATTTTTGATTTCCATACTTGAGATTTCTGATAAAATATCAAGTGTAAAAACATCTGAACTGAAAGAATTGAGCAAACAATTTCTTATTTTCTCTAGTGAACTTCTTTCAGCACTTGAAATAGAACGAGATTTAACTTTAAAGTTTAAAAATCTCGATGAAGAGCATAACTTGCTAAAAGAAAAATTTTCACAACAAGTATTATGTTTCGAAGAAAAGATAAGTACTAAACTTCTTTGTACAGAAACTTGTGAGAAGAATTTGGATAAAAGCCTAAAAAGGGTTCGCCTTTTGGAAGAAGAACTTGATGATTCTAAAGCAAAATTAAACTCTCAACAAGTTTGTTTCAAGGAAAAAGATACTTTTCTTTCCAACATAAAGCATTTAGAGGAAACCCTTAATTTTGCTTTTGATAAAAATAAATCATTAGAAGAAGAAATCTTTATGCTGAGAAAACTTAATGAGAGCACAAACAATTTATCTTCATTGTTGGAAACAGGGAGAAGTCATGGGGATACACGTGGCTTGGGTTATGAAGGTTGCAATACCTTAATTCTTAACAAAGAGATATAGTTTGTCAAATCTTTTTGTACACAAACAGAGGCCTCTTTAGTCAACTATGCTCAGTGTAGCTGTGAAGAAACTAATAAGGACAAATCAACGATTGATGATCAATCAAACCAGGAAATAAAGGGGAAAATGTTGAAGAAGGGAAGAGATCAAAACTACGAAAAATACAAAAAAGGAAAGGAGCATCCGAAAAATATCCACACAAAGGTAAGAACAAAAATTATAACTCTTATAATATTAAACATTGTTATTATTGTGGTAGTATAGATCATCTTCAAAGAAAATGCAAGATTCGTCGGATGAAAAATGCTCTTCGTTTTGTGTCAAAAGAACTGGGAAAAGTCTCTTTCTATACAAAGAACTCTGATTCCTGTCTCACAACAAACAGACAAAGGAACTACTATGTTAATTCATGGTCTGTTCTGAATGCTCTAAAGTCATTTAAAAAAGGACGCAAAAGAAATGACTTTAAAAGAGCAAGATCTGGTATGCATCCCTGTAAAGGAACAATCTCGGAAACAATTTCTGAATATGATGGGACTCCATACCTCAAGAAATGAAAGAGGAAAAACAGTCAAAAATGATGTACTGTTATAAGAACAAATCTCTTCTCTCCCAAACATTGTCTTGTGTTTTAGAGATTTTTTCAAACAAATTAGGTAATCCTATTTATTTCCTCTTAATAAAGATTTTCGAAAAAAAATCTACAATAAATTCGAATAAAAAGTTTCTTTTTATAAGAAGTCAAATACCTTATAAGAATAAAACTTATATTCGAAACTTTCATGTTTTACGCCGTAGAATCATGAAAGACCTAAATAATGCTATATCGAATATGATATACTCTTCTAGATTCCAAGATCTTTTAACAAGAAAAATTCATATAATTATTTTCACTAAGAATGAGAAAGTTTACAGTGAATTTGTTGGAGAATACTGTATTCAGCAAGTAGAAGGTGTCCTGGATACCTCTAATAAGGGGAGATTTGAACTCTGTTCTGAATTGTGCTCTTATCAGATTATGCCATTTCTTACTGAAGTTAGGGCTACTAGTCTTTGTGAAGGAGTTCTTGAATTTATTGGAAGAAAGGAACTCCTGAAAGAACTATCCTCAACTGCTCACAAGGAAATTATCTTTCATGCTGTATGTTAGGCATCTTATAGAGATTTCCATGATCTTCAAATGATTAGATTTCACTTTGCCAATCTGGAAATGTATGAAGAAAACCTTGATGAAATCATGGAAACTGGGGATAACAAAGATGAATAAGATTAGATTCTTGTTCGAAAGGAAAAATAGACATCAGTTTTTGATTTATTTCGATTATTGTATAAGGTCTATTTTTGAATAAAACTATCAATTATTTATGAATAAAATTATTATTTTATAATTTTTCTTGTGATAGTTTCCGATTACATAGTCTGTGCTTGAATGTCTATATTACTGCTATGTGTTTTCGGTTTATGGGATGTCTGATTTCGGTTTTCATAACCTTAATATTCGATCTCATATGATGTGAACCCTTATGGTTTATGTGACTTTTTGATATAGCGGGATTAAGTTCAAGCCCATGTTGGTAGGCTTTATCAAAGGATCATAAGTGTTCCGATTGAAACTCATATGTAAAAAGGCACAATGTGTTGAATCAATTTGTGTTTACATGAGTTGTGTTTAGCATAAACATATGTGTTTCGGGTTTTCAACCTTTGCTATTGGCACGCATTAGTTAAAACCGTTTCAACCTTTCTCTGGTAAAGGTTGCTCTTGTTGTTGTTCTTTTGTTCTTGCGAGAGGATGACAACATATTGGGGAGAATTCTAACTTCAACTTGCGCTAAATGATATATCTTTCTAGGGAGAAGAGGATGCGGAATCTAAGGTAACAAATTTGTTAGTAAATTGTTCAACTGTTTAAGAAAAGCCTGCTTATATTGCATATATTTTGCTTTTGCTTAACAAAATTTAGGTACAATTGATATATATTCCATTATGTGTGTATGTATGTGTGTGTGATTCAATTGTTTCAGGTTAAGAAAAACTGTGTCAATTTATTTGGCTTATTGTTTGGTATCTTCTTTATTGTTTGGTATCAAGTGTTTTTGCTTAACGAAATTTCGGTGCAATTGCGGTGCTATAATGTCTATGTTAGTTTCAATTGCTTCCGGTTAAGAAAATAATTTTGCAAGTTGAAAAGACGAGGGTACCCAAATATACCTCAATCTAAAACTTTTCCACCTATAAGTCCTTTCTCCGAAAGTGATTGTCTATAGACCGAGTCGAGACAATACAACTAATCGGTTCACACTTCGTGTGATCATCTATGTATACGAGATCGAGACAATACGACAACAAGATAACTTGTGTGATTGACTATGGATACAAGATCGAGACAATACAACAACGAAGTATGTTTACTTGATAAATGGTTCGGACTTAACCAAACACAATAGGATTACTATCAAGTAAATAAGGATTAACGTTTGTGTATTTTACTTCTAATTATAATAAAAACAATTATAATTGCGGAAATAAAAAAGTAAAAGACAAAGCAAGATTTTGTTAACGAGAAAACCGCAAATGCAGAAAAACCCCGGGACCTTGTCCAGAATTGAATACTCTCAGGATTAAGCCGTTATACAAAATCAAACCAACTTCGTATAGTTGAGACCAAGCAACTAAACCTATAGTTCACCTAGTTCCGTCTGTATCCCTGCGCCTCCAACTTGTTAATAAGTCACGCACTTGGAACAATTCATTTGGTTCGTATTCCAAACAGTAAAGGAACAGCAAATCTGTTAGGTAACAACTCTTTTCAAACAACGTGATATGAGTTTGACAAAGGCTCTTCCGTTTAACTAATAAACTCCTTTGTCGGGTCCTTAGATCAATCTCTCAACAACTACCGAAGTAATTGTTAGACTATGCAATCAATACTATTAATCACAAAGAAGTGTATTGATGTCGATCTACTCAACTAATCAATCGAATCTATCACAACGATAAACCGATTATAGTTGGATCCCTTTCCAGCCGAAACAAGTATTGTGCACACCAAAGATTATGAACCCAAAAAGTCTTCTTGTCTTCAAATCTTCTTTGATCTTCAATCAGCACCTGCACACAATAAACTTGAATCTCTTGTGATCAATCACACACAGAACGGAGTTTGTTAACGTTGGATTATCACAAGACGTCTTTAGATCTACAAACAGTCTAAAGATCCCCGTCGAAACTTCGATCTAGTTTGAGTGAATCTTATATCAGAAGAGAAGATTCTCAAGCATAAACAAACTAGGTGCAATAAAAGTTCAACAACCGTTAGTCAATCAAATCAATCGAAAACTAAAATAAACTGCAATTATCTAGTTTCCCACCAACGGTACTAATAGAGCTTCTCAATCCTAAAGAAGTCTTTAAACCGAGTAGCCGTAAGAGATTTCTCCTAATTAGGGTACTTTCCTCTCCGATAGGTGGCTCCACCAGTAACAACACAACTGAGGTAGTTTTGCTGGCTATGAGGATTAGTTTGCTAGCAATGCAAACTTCAATATTTATAGACAAGGAAGTTTGGACACCAAGGAATTTCCAAAACCGAATATTCTCAAAGATATGCAATAAACACAAAATCGGTTTTCATAACTCCTGGAAATGCACTGTCCAAATATTGATCGAAATCCCAATAGAAAAATCTATAATCAGTAAATGCACATTACTAATTATTATTTTCTAAAGATATGCATTTAATTGCTGGAAATTAAATAACATATAAAAACTAAGAAACCTTAATTAAAAGATTCTCAATTTATTTCGATCCTGGGATTTTCCTTTAGCTATTAAGGAATATCTTTGAACAATTAATGATAAGAGTTATTGCACATGTTCAAAGTATGTCGACATCTTTACTTTGCAAGTCCTTTTTCATACTTACAATCTTGGAAACGAATTTCCACACTTCCAAACAAGTTTAGAATTGGTTCATCTGACTTCCAAGAACTATGTGATTGATTATCCTATCAAATCACCAATCATGGGTTTCATGGTTCTACCAAAACAAGTTCGGTTCTACCTCCATGTGAGTACTGTGCATAGTCATGCTAGTTTCCAAAACTTGGTTGACTAGGTACTAGGATCAGTTCCCCACATACTTATGGTAACTACCTGTATTTGGTGCACATGTCCATAGGATCGGTTCCCCCAAAACTACAAACTTGTTGCACATGTTCATAGGATCGGTTCCCCCATCTACTAAAAACGTGTTGCACCTATTACAAGGATCGATTCCCCTCTTGTAAATTTGTTGCACCTCTTACTAGTATCGGTTCCCCAATGGCTAGATAAAAGTTGCTATTTACAAGGCATCGATCATACCATCTTGAGTGATTACTTAAGATCGGTTTCACTAATAAAAGTCATACCAATACATAAGTCAGGCTTTGTGAATAGGTTTACCAAGATACATAACCAAGTTTATGAGCGGTTATACTAAACATACATATTGGTAATTCAAATAGATTTGCAATGAATAACAATACCAATAAGCCTAGCGATTTCCCTTTCGATTCACAAAACAAGTTTATGAACTTACTTCCTTTAAACGAATGTAAAACATTGTTTCCTAAGATGAAATCTTCACTCATACCCATACATAATCACAATAGCATTCATATGATCATGTCGATGTCTTATATATAAAGTTTAATGGTTAAGCAATAAACCTCGTATTGTATTCCTTAATACTATGTCTAACTAGAGTATCATACACAACTTCGCAGTTATGTTTTCAATATGCACGACTTGAAAGATACGTTAGGGAATGAAACAGATCAAGTCAAATATTACTAACCTCATGAGGAAGGATGATGTTGTCATTGTAGCTCCATACTTCTTCACATTCTTCAAGTCTTCATGTAATACTTGTAAGTCTCATATCCTAACACTTTCAAGCTAACCTATACGAAGTTGACTCTAGTATATAATGAAGCGACTCTTTAAATGAGTTTTGATTCACTAAAATATGACAACCAAACTTTACATACCAACGCTTGGTGGGTTCAACCGAGCTATGCTCTAACACAAGTCAATTTATTTTGGTTTGTATGTATTGTTTATGGCTTAACAAAATACGGGATCATTTGTTTAGTCCAATTCAATTCTGGATAAGAGAAACTAAGTTAATTATGATCTTACTTAGACTTATCAAATTCAAGGATTTGTTTATTCAAGTCTAATTGAATGCCTTGACAAGAAATACTAGTTAACTAACCTAGTACTTGTCTTTTCTAAAGTGAAAGGTCTAAGTTATTGTCTGAATAATTAGAATTTGATGAGAGAAATAAAGTTAATTCTGATCTTTATTTTGGTCTTATCGAAATAAGCGATTGTATGTTTACAATCGGTTTAACAAGAGAACTATGTTTCTTAGTCAATTTGTTAAACTAATAGGGAAAATTTCTTCGGGCAATTGTTTCCTTGATAACATATTACAACTAAATTACTTGTAGTTTCGGTTTTAATATTGGTTATCTAAAGAGGTATGTGAAACCTTCGTGCTTAACTCTTATAGGTTGTACAAGTCTTTTAGATTTGTAAGATCCTTTCGGTTTGACCTTTATTTGCTCGAACCTTTGTCATTTTGTGACAAAAGGGGGAAGAAATATATGTAGTAAACAAGTGATTTGCAATCACTAAGGAAAGGACAATTATGCTTAAACGTTATATCTAACGAAAGAGTAAAGCATTGACTAAGGGGGAGAATAACTACACAGCATACCTTACATGATTTTTGTAGTTCTCTTGACTACAAAAGGGGAATAACAAAGATGTTCGGATTGAATACCTACCTATCTTACCTTTAGGGGGGGTATAAGCTTTGTTATTCATATGTCAACAACGGCATTTATTAATTGAATATATGCAGGTTTTTGTGCTGTTGAAACTTGGAATCAAGTGTATGTATAATGAATTCTTGTAATTTATTTATCCATATGTATTAAGAGTTTTGTCACTAAAATAGACAAAGGGGGAGATTGTTAGAGCATAGCTCGGTTGAACCCACCAAGCGTTGGTATGTCAAGTTTGGTTGTCATATTTTAGTGAATCAAAACTCATCTAAGAGTCGCTTGATTATGTACTAGAAACAACTTCATATAGGTTAGACTAGAAAGTCTAGGATTATCAGACATACAAGTATTACTCGAAGACCTGAAGAATGTGAAGAAGTAACGAGCTACAACGACGACATCATCCTTTCTCTTGAGGTTAGTAATATTGACTTGAACTGTTTCATTCTTAACGTATCTTTCAAATCGTGCTATATTGAAAACATAACTGCAAAGCTGTGAATGATTGTATTACTCTAGTAGTGAGACATGATCATATGATCATAGTATCAAGGAATTAGACTACGAAGTATAACACTTATCTTTTGAACTTCATAGATATGACATCAACATAATCGTATGAATGCTTTTGTGATTATGTGTATGGGTAAAGGTGAAGATTTCATCCTAGGAAACAATGTTTACATTTGTTTAAAGGAAGTACATTCATGAACTTGTTTTATGAATTGAAAGGGAAATCACTAGGCTTATTGATATTGTTATTCATTGCATATCTTTGGATTACCAATATGTGTGAGTTAGTAGAACCGATCATAACTTGTTATGTATCTTGGTATAACTAATCACAATGCCTGACTTATGATTTGGTATGACTAGTTTTGATTAATTAGTGTAACCGATCCTAAGTAATCACCTGAGATGGTATGATCGATATTTGTAATTGGTGTGACCGATCCTAGTAATTGGCGTGACCGATCACAAAAGAGTTGTGTAATCGATCCTTGTAATTGGTGTAACCGGTCCTAGTAATTGGTGTAACCGATCCTGGTAATTTTTGTAACTTATCCTAGTGACTTGTGTAACCGATCACAAGCAATACCATGAGTATATGGTTACCGGTCCTGGTAATTGATGTAACCGATCCTGGTAACTGATGTAACTGGTCCTGGTAACTTGTGTGTCCGATCACAAGTAATCCATATTAAGGTATAACCGATCCTAGTGATTGGTAGAACCGATTGAACCCCATGATTGTGATTTTATATTTGATCAATCACATAGTTATCTTGGAATACAGATGAACCAATTCTAAACTTGTTTGGAAGTGTGGTATAATCGATTCCAAGATTGTAAATATGAAAGATGATTTACAAAGAAAAGATGTCAACATACTTTGAACACGAACAGTAACTCTTATCTTTTATTGTTCAAAGTTATTCCTTAATTACTCAAGGAGATCTCTGTCCGAAATAAATTAAGAATCTTTTAATTAAGGTTGTTAGTTTTATATTCTTTAATTACCAGCAATTAAATGCATAACTCTAGAGAATAAAAATTAGTAATGTGCATTTACTAATTGGAGATTTTCTATTGAGAAATTTCGGAAAATTTTGGACAGAGCATTTCCAGGAATTATGAAAACCGATTTGGGCATTTATTGCATATCTTGAGAATAATTTCTGTTTTGGAAATTCCTTTGTGTCCAAACATCCTTGGTCTATAAATACCTAAGTTTGCATTTCTACCAAACTATCCTAAGAGCAAGGCAAACTTCATCTTCTTGTTGTTTTTGGTGAAGCCGTCTATCCGGAGAGGAAAGTACCCTAATTAGGAGAAATCACTTACGACCGCTCGTTTAAAGACTTTTGTGGGATCAAAAAGCTCTACAAGTACCGTTGGTGGGAAACTAGATAATTGCAGTTTATTAGTTTTCGATTGATTTGATTGACTAATGGTTGTTGAACTTTGATTGCACCTAGTTTGTTTATTCTTGAGAATCTTCTCTTATGATATAAGATTCACTCAAACTAGATCGAAGTGTCGACGGGATCTTTAGAACTGTTTGTAGATTTAAAGACATCATGTGATAATCCATCGTTAACAGACTCCGTTCTGTGCGTGACAAGAGATTCAAGTGGTGTTGTGCAGGTTTAATTGAAGATTAAAGAAGATTTGAAGACGAAGAAGATTTCTTATTGGTTTCTCATATCTTTGTGTAGCATAAACCTTTATCGGCTAGGATCCAACTAGAATCGGATTTATTCGATTGATTAGTTGCTTGAGATCGGTAACACCTAATAGTTATCTTGAGTTCTATTTTGATTGTTACAAATCCGAATCTTATTACTTAGGTAATAGAGATTGGATTGATCTAACCAGGCAAAGGAGTTTATTAGTTTAAACGGAAGAGCCTTTGCATATGACTTGAGATATCTTTATCTGGAAAGAATCAATAGAGTTATTACCAAACAGATTTGTTTTTCCTTTATTGTATGGAATACGATCCAAAGGAATTGTTCCAGTGCGTGCACTTATTGAATATCAGAAGCGCAGGGATACTGAAGAAACCAAGTGAACTAGGTTTAGTTGCTTGGTCTCAACTATACGAAGTTGGTTTAGATTTTTCTGCATTTGCAGTTTCCTCGTTAACAAAATCTTGTTATGTATTTTACTTTTCTATTTCCGCAATTATAATTGTTTATTATAATTAGAAGTAAAATATACAAACGATCTATAACTTCGTATTACTTGATAGTGATCCTATAGAGTTTGGTTAAGGCCGAACCTATTATCAAGTAATCACACTTTGATTGTTGTATTGTCTCGATCTTGTATCCATAGACGATCACACAAAGTGTGAATACCGATTTGTCGTATTGTCTCGACTTTGTCCATAGACAATCACTTTAGCTAAAAGGACTTATAGGTGGATAATTTAAAGATTATGGTGTATTTGGGTACCCTCGTTTTTTCCGCCAGATAACCGCGGTGGCTAAGTGGGGAAAGTATCGGTGGAGAGACGGGTCATTACAAATGGTACCAGAGCCGACAACGGGTCACCTGTCGAGGGTAGGAAGGTACGCTGGACGGGGTTAGTCAAGATGCTTCTCTCATGAGGGGCAAGGGTCGTCGGAGATCTGGGTTACTTGAATATATTCCGGAGCCGAGGACGGCTCCAATTTAAGATGGAGGTATTGTAATACCCCGATATTCGGCAGTGGTTCGCCAAATGGAATATAAGTAATGGTTTGACCTTTCCTAACACCGAGGCCTTTTCAGCATAATTGGCTCCAGAGTTGGCAGAAAACTCTGCAGTTAAGCGTGCTCAGGCGAGAGTAATCGAGGCATGGGTGACCTCCTAGAAAGTTGCTTTCGGATGACCGCAGCGATGCCCGTTGAAAACCTCACACTGCCTAATAACCGCAGTGGCTAAGTGGGGACAGTATCGGTGGAGAGACGGGTCATTATAGGTTGCATAAGTCCGAATTTTGAGGTTATCTAAACTTTGTCTATTTCAATCACCTTGATCAAACTTTTTGATCGTAAAGGAAATCACATATAGGCTTAATCCGTGGGAGGCATATTGGTTTAAAGTCTTCAATTAAGTTGAAGCAACTCTCCATCACCTTGATCAAACTTTTTGATCGTAAAGGAAATCACATATAAGCTTAATCCGTGGGAGGAAGATTGGTTTAAAGTCTTCAATTAAGTTGAAGCAACTCTTAGTTGGTGTGACGTCAGCTAAGGGAATCAATTGCGCGGAGTTCTGCTGGGATTCAAGAGGCGTAAGGAGCGAGACTGTACCTTAATCAGTGGGAGACTCGATTAGGGCTCAACTACATTCCATTCCGAAGTTAATTGGTAGTAGGCTAGTGTCTGTAGCAACTTAATACGGTTTGGTGTTCAATCTGGACTAGGTTCGAGGTTTTTCTGCATTTGCGGTTTCCTCATTAACAAAACTTCTGGTGTCTATGTTATTTATTTATTTCGCATTATATTGTTTATATTTATAATTAAAATATCACAAGTTATGCGTTAATCAATCATAGTAGATACATCCGACCTTGTTTGTTGGATACGACTTGGTTCTTGGACATTGGTCTTAGGTACCGTCCAAGTAATCTCTTTGTAATTGGGTTCACGAACTTGGTTCTGTAAATTATCTAATTGCAAGAGAGGGAGATATAACTCTAGATACTATTCCTTGATTGAGTTGAACTCTCAGAATTGAGTTGAGTTTGTCCATACAGATTGCCTAAGAAAAAGTTGGTGGTGTATTTTGGTACCCCCGTGTTTTCAATGGATATTGCTCAGTAGTTCAGATTTTCCTATGGAAATGTGCTCATGGAATTCTACCCACAAATGCTAAAACAGCTAGTATACTACATTACATTGATCCCATTTGTGAATTGTGCGATAGTGGGGAGGAAATTATGAAACATATGTTTCTTATTTGTGTTGCTGCAACCCCTGTTTGGTAGATGCTGCTTGGACTCAACCATGGAAAGTTTGATTCCACCACAAACTTCCAAGATTGGATAATCTCTTGGTTCAATCCAGGAAACACAACTACCAGTACTAGTGTTTTAGCTACGACTTGCTGGTACATCTAAGCTAGGTGTGATTACAACTTTAAATACACCAGGCTGAATGGCATACACCTCTACCAGCACTCATGTTTTATCTACGGCTTGCTGGTACATCTGAAAAGCTAGGTGTGATTACATCTTCAAACACACCAGGCTGAATTCCAGACATACAACTAGCAGTATTCAGAAACATCTGAGTAATTATAATAAAGTTCACCATTTGCATGATCACATCCTAAATTATACTATCCAGAATGATGGTAATGATAACCAGCTAACTGAGGAAGATATCACCAGTTACTCTCTGGATTCTCAGCAAAGAGGAGCATTTGGAATAATATTAAAAATTTGCACTCTTCAGAATCCTGAGACCTTTGCTTACTTCACTGCTCTTACAGCTATTGATTTTGCAGGAAATTCCATTGAGAATAGAGGATATCCAGGATACTATGGAGAATGGGGAGCAACATGAGGAGCAGACTTAGCTTTCGATTGGGCCAAGGATATGCAACGCACAAATGTCAAAATTCAAGCTGAATCCATGGAAGTTCTAGTTCGCTTCACTATGCTATACCACAATGATGTTCAAGGAAGATTTCATCTCAATTATCACAAGAGAATCAGTGGAGAGACAAATGAAGACAATGAAAGTCGAATTAATGTCATTTATTTTGTTCTAGTACGTCTTAAAATTATTCGTAGACTACATAACTTGGATGCTTTTAACTTAGATATGGCTTATAAGAACTTTATCCCAAGGAGTGGTGGTTCTGCTTTTGCCACACACTCCAGTTTGAACTCTTCTAAGGCCTTCTTTCCTAAGTTTTTATATAAAAAAATAATATTACAATTTAAAATTTAAATTGTACGAGTCAATTGTTTAACTTTCTATATAAGGATAAATATATATTTTTTAAATAATATGGAAACTCACATAATATAAAATCTTACCATTTTTGTGATCCACAAGAAAAATCAAATAAACTCGTAGCGACCACATCTTTAGAGGTTTGAGACTGTTGGAAAAACTCTTTAGCAACGAGTAACCACTGTATCAAACATATAAGTATTCAAAACAAAATCTTTATACTGAGCAAAATTGACCACTGCAAAAACGAAATCAAGAGAATCTAGTCACTTTTTCTTTTTGTAATCCGGTGGAGTTTGTGGAAAGAGAGAAATAATAGACTTCATAACCATGTGAATAGAAGCATCAAACAAATCATTATTTCTGCTAAGTGTTTGTTACTTAATTAAGCTATGCAAACTGATATATTTCACGGTCACAGTTTGTCAACTCACATATGTAATTGGGATGTTGTTGTACACACATCTTTGTATTTTTTTTTTTTCATCTTTATCATTATTTTGGTGACTAAGATCATTTTAATAAACTTTGCCCTTTTCTCATTAAAATAAAATAAAATAATAATTTACCACTGCAAAGGCAACAACACAACTAAATTTTGCCTCGGATCACTAATGACCTATAAATTCTTGCAAATGGTGTCGAGAATGTAAAATATCCATTAATTAATAATCAAATTAGCGGATGATAATCCATCAAATTCAACTTTAATCCAAAAAACTTTTTAAAGATCAAAGAACTAAACTACTCCAATCTATTCATGTGTGTACAGAACAAAATACGACATCTTTGCGAAATGTATTGTGGATGCTCCGAATTTCAATGTTCAACACTGAATTCGCAGTGCATCATTTTTACTCAACATATGCCTTCTGTAGGTGTGAAAGCTTTGGTTCCCATGCGCATCATTTTTATGACTCACAATGCCAAAAGATTAAATTTTGCCCTCGCACAACTTTTTCCCAAACGAGGCGCCAGTTTGCAATGTCCCAAATCATAAAATGCTAATTGAACTACTTTTAGCAGGTCATTTTCGATCAAATGGTTTTCTTAGCTGCTAGCCAAGTATACTCGCTGAAAGTTCAGTAGTATCTGTATATATAATCATTTTCAATAGATTTTTGAACCAAGTCTTTATAAAGTTATTTACAAAGACAACTTCAATGCTTAAATCCGTTCCCAGTCCGTCGAAGTATTCAGGCTTAACTATACCCAACTGTTAACATAGTGAAGTTAGAACACTTCATACGGTCACAAGTCAAGACACGCTCCATACGGTTGAACCATTCCTTGCAACCTTACCCAACCCTTGTAAACATATCCATATTTTCTACCTCCTCCTACGAGGTTCACCCGGAAAAATGAAGACAACTTTTCCATGGATACTAGCGGGATACCAGTTTACCGGAAAAATATTAAAACCTTCTTAGCCTGTCTTATATGAATTTCTGGACCGACTGATATCCCGCTTTACAATGTCAAACTTTTTCTGGTGAAGTACCCGATCAATTTCACTTCACTTTTAACATATTCAATCGTAAAATGCATGTCTATCTCGGAAATAGGAACTATTGACCCAAGTATGAGAACATGCTCCACCGCCATCTAAATTGATCCCTACATGTTAAATTACCTGTTACATGTAAGTAATTTTTTACTTTTTTATGCAGATTTATAAGTAAATGATCAAATACTAAAAATATGTATGTTTATCATTCACAATTTTATGTACACATTTAGTTTTCAAGGGGCAAATGATTTATAGACTTTGTCTATTCTATCGCGTTCATTCAAAACTAACAAAGAATTTAACAAAAGTAAAGTTTTGACAATGACTACATCGTGATCCCCTATCACCTAACACCACCACCGGATGTGTGTAAAACAAGAATTTGGTCAGTAAAAAAAAAAAAAAAAGTGTCTAAGAAATCGACCGGCAAGTATAGTTACTACCCAAAACATGTACAGATTCGCCGGATATTTTCTCGAGCTCGGACAACAACACCTTCAACTTCCTTTCCTCCTCCGTCTCCAAGTCCAATATGAACACATAATCGAAACAACAAGGTGGTTGATTTCGGTTGTTGTCCTTCTTGACGATCACCGGGTTTGACCTATTGGGGCGGTGCTCCACCCTCGTAACATTTATATTGGCCCTCTCGAAAATCGATAGAGCCTTGTGCATATCGGACACTCCCTTTTCAAGTGCGAAAGCTATTGTAGTCTTCTTATTCTTGATACCACTGCTAGTACTACAAGGATTAATATTTTTTCGTCCCAATTCCAAGAATCTATTGAAATTGCCGCTGTTACTGGTATCTTGGATATTCTCCTCCACAATCTGCAAACCAAATTCCTTAGCGGCTACTCTGCTCCCAATAACGGCTGTATCCGAGATCCCATTCTCCGATATGAACTTTGCAGCATCGGCCGCATTTTCTACCTCAATTACCTCCAGATCACAACCAAGACTGCTTAAGTAGGACTTGTATTCAAGCAGCTTAGTCTTGCAGTGGCTTAAAGCTTGTGGATGGCTGACAATCCTTCTGATATTGATCAACTGGTCATTACCGGCCAAGAGGCAGTGATTCACTGGTATGATTAATTCGCTAAGGATCTCAACATTTTGGCCGTGTCGGAGAAGTAGATCAAGGTTGCGATCGATAGTGCCGTCCAAGGAGTTCTCGATCGGTATGATGGCACGGTCCGCGGATCTATCTTCTAGTGCTTGGAATGCATCTTCCATTCCAGTACTGCAAGATGATAATAAATCAACATTCGAGATATTGCTAGAGAAGGCTTTCACAGCTGCCTCTTGGCAATATGAGCCTCTCACACCCTGATACACCACCTTAATCGTTGGACGCCGTCTATAACCACGGCCATATGATGAGAAACCATGACTGTTACCCCCAATAAATGAATCACCGTCATCGCTTTCGTCGTCATCAATACGGCGATGCCTTGGCGATGACGGTAGTCTGAATAAACGCTCTAAATCTTCTACAACTTGTTTTTTTGTCTTTCTGGTCGTGGTTGCTGTATTACGGGCGTCACTACTACTTGCACTCGGACTCGCCTCCTCCTGCTGCGTTTTAGGACTAGTTCTACTCTTACTGCTTCGATTTCTCATCGGGCTATCACTGTCAGAGTCGGAAGATAACTTATTTCTGATCACTAGGATCCTCGGCATCACCTTTTTGGCCTCACAGCTGAAAAGACTACAGTTTGTTAATCTAATGGATGAGTTTCTGCCAGAGGAAGACGCAGCAGTACTAGTAGAAGCTGATGAATTGCTCATCGTTAGAGCTTGAATATTGATAAGCAGCGCCATTTCTATTTTTTTTGGATTTTCTATTTGTTGTATGTTAGAGAGGTATGCTCAGGAGATCGTTTTGAGATCCCTGACTTCAAAAGAAGGGAGATGAGTTGCATTTATACTACCCATCACATTACAAAATAATGGGGGCATCTTAGACCAAAGACACAGATGTTGACACGTTTGCGTATAAAAAAATGGGAAATGGTTGGTGAGGTGAAGAGTGTAGAAAAGAGTCTTGACAAATGCACAACAATTGCAGTTCATTTGCTCTGAATTTGTAGAAGAGATGGATAGAGTGGGGAGTGGTGCAAGTGGGTGTTATTATGAATGATGAATCAATTGTTGTCGTGGAAACGCGCGGACTACTACTTTTCTTTTTATTCTAGTGTTTGTTTTCTTCTCTTCACCTACCACACCACACCACAATGACCGAATCCGTCCATCCATCCCAAGATAAGTCAGTATGTACGGCTAAATTGGTCAGCAGTTGTCATGCTTCGCTGTTTGGAAAGTTCGGGGCACTTGGAATTTTGATAGGATGCCACAAAAGCAACTTAGGAGCATGTTGACAAAGAGACTCATTCCGAACAAGTGAATTACCTCGGGAGGGTTTGGCTAATGTGGGTAGGTAGGTGAACACTCAAATTCAAGGCAAACAATAAGTCAATTTGTTTGTTTTGAAATTCGTTTTTGTTCATTTTAGGGGGCAATGCGAAGGAAATTTCTTCGTTTGATACAATGTCATCTTCTCATTGATGAACAGCTTGGAAATTTACCATAGAATTGGCAAATGCTAGTGTACTTACTTGACAATGCGTGTGCTGGTTCTTCTTCAAGACTTGCTTCTCTACATTATTATAATCTTATCTTGACTATTCACTTACATATACAAATAAAATTACAGAAAGATAATATGGAGTTGAATTTTATAAGCAAGTGTACAGTAACGGTCCAACAACTCCAGCATAAACAACATAACCTGGCCTGACATAGTCAATCTGATCCACTGAGAATCTCTGAGACAGGTTGGTGTATCCATTAATCAATCTCTTGGAGTTCTTTTTCTCCTTTTTTTAGCTTCTTCGTTTTCAATTAATCATAACAGGATGCAACTAGGCCGATATGTTAGAGCATGTATCATAACAGGATGCAATTAGGCCGATATATTAGAGCATGACGACATGTATACTAGTTAGGTCTTTTGGTGGCTTTGTCTTTCTTTCTTGAAAGGCAGGTGAAGTTTTTAAAATCATTTATTCATGACCGACTGTTTCGAAGCCGTATATCCTGATTTTTTTTTTATTATTTTTTTTTTTTTTAAGAAAATAGAGAAGCTGTTCTGAATAACAGTTACCTTTAAGGTACATGGTGGTATTCAATTGGGCTAAGAATAGCACCATGTTGAATATCCTCATTGTAATACAAAACAGTATAGTTTTTCTCGGTTACTGAAATATTAACAGACATAAGAGGTTAGGACTTTTCCAATTTAAGTTTCCTAGAGTAGTAGACTGAATAGAAATTTTAGCTAATTTAATTGCCGATAGATTCCGATGATTTTCAACTTTTGTTAAGTTTCCTAGGACAAAATCAATAGCTTCAAAATTTCCACCATACATCCGGTGGAATCCTAGGTTATATCTTCCTTGTACTTTCTTCTGGTACCCTTCCTTAATAGCATGCAGAGTTGCATCATCTTGAGCCTCAAAGTCAATGTTGGATTTTTGCAGTTCCTTTCCCCACTCCAGAGCTTGATTTGCTCCTCTAACTGCTCTGTCAAGTCCAATGGTACTGTCCTTATAGTTTCTTGCTCCCATGCAGTTCCCTGAGAATGACATGGCAATTAAAGCAAAGTTAATGTACAAAGATATATCACCATTAGCATGAGAATGACATGGCAATTAAAGCAAATATATTTTCCAAGGGGCCTCATAATAGGGGTATATAGATAATGTTCCCAAGATATATCACCATTAGCATGAGCATTATTTGAGTGGACTTCCTTAGTACTAATGCTAACATTGATCCCAAATTTTTCCTTATGAGTTCTTATAAGCCTGTCAGTACTGGTACTCTTAACATCTTGGTAGAAAAAGTTATTTAGAATATGCCCCTGATTATTCATTGCTCTATTAAAGGAGCAGAGATGCTGAGTAATTTTAGTGACAGTAATATCAGCAAGGAGTAATATTTCTGAAAACAAGGGGATAATTTAATTGGATCCATTTTTGTGGATAATTATTTTAAAGAATGTTAATTTCGCATGATAATTTAATTGGTTGGAATGTAATGTGCACACTCATCAAAAAGAGTGCATAAAATCGGACTCTCCTGATTTTTATAAATAGGAGTCCTCTCAAAGAATGTCACAATAAAAGTTCTGAAACCTGCCAAAAAGAAAATGACCGTTCAGAAAGATAGTTCTAAAGTCTTTCCAGTAACAGTACATTTTGATTTGTTTTCTAAGATATCAGTGGATTCTAATTTGTATTTGTCAGCAATAGCTTTTCTATCAATAAGAAAACTGATATCACTGTAATTCAATAATAAAGTTGTTGGGTGACAACAACATCAATAACCTAAGTTTAAAACTTAAAAACACTAAATTCTTCGTCGACTAAAAAAAAAAACTGATTCTCATCGATTCATAAATACGAGTCAGATCTCGGGCCAACTGACATAAGCTAAGAGTGGGTTTGTTTTTTGCTGACTCGGCGTCTGAATCTAACTCGGCCCCTGACTTGGCTCTGATATAGTCAATCTGATCCACTGAGAATCTATGAGACAGGTTGGTGTATCCATTAATCAATCTCTTTGAGTTCTTTTTCTTCTTTTTCAGCTTCTTCGTTTTCAATCAATCATAACATGATGCAACTAGGCCGATATATTACAGCATGTTGACATGTTACACATGTATATTAGGTGTTTTGGAGGCTATGTTTTTCTTTCTTGAAAGGCATGTGAAGCTTTTAAAATCAGTCATTCTTGACCGACTGCCTCAAAGACGTATATCCTGAATTGCATCCATTTTTGTGGAAAATTCTTTTACAGAGTGTTAATTTTACATGATAATTTAATTGGTTGAAATGTCATGTGCACGCTCATCAAAAAGCGTGCATAAAATCGGACTCTCCTAATTTGTATAAGAACCCTTCCGGAGAATTTTTGCTTCCAACAAATAGCAGTACGTAGTACATTTTGATTTGTTTTTCTAAAATATCAATAGATTCTAATTTGTACTTGTCGCCACCAGTTTTTCTATCAAAAAAAAACTGATATCACTGAATTCGATAAATAAAATTACTGGGTGACAACAACATCAATAACTTTGAAACTTAAAAACACTAAATTCTTTATCGATAAAAGAGAATCCAATTCTCGTCAATTCACAAATACGAGTTAGATCCCTAGTCAGCTGACATAAGACAAGTTTTTTTTTACAAACAAGGAACTTTTTCATTGATGGAAATTTAAGGTTACACTGAGTTTAAAATTGAAAATAAGAGAATACAAAGTAACAAGCACATACCGTAAAAGTACAATACCGAGAAATCCGACAAGAGAAAGGGAAGAATTACCGGAGTAAGACAAATACAAGTATGAATAAGATCCGATTAAATCGGAGAAAGAATGGTTTTTCTCGGAATTAAAATCCGACCATTTAGTTTGTTTTTCTTCTTTAGAAATATATGCTCTCAAAATAGGAGTGATTTGCTCAAATCTCTTGTAACTAGTGATGAAGCTTCCGTTGTCAAAGAAATCACCATTGAAGATTTCGTCACTTCGTCGTCGGAGACAACAAAGTTGAAGATTTCGTCGTTGGAGAACATCGCAATTGATCTTAAAACCCAGCCCAATAACCAAGAATCGTCATTAAGTGAAGATAAACCTCATATAAATCCACCGTAATGACGTAGATAAGTAGAAAATACGATAATAACTAAGCTAAAGGTACTAAATAACATAAAAAAAAAAAAACAGGAATAGTGAAATGGACCGGTAGAAAAGAGTCGCTGGTGATAATTTTGTTGAAGAAGAATGAGTGAGGAGAGGAGAGAGAGAACAGAAGTGTCTCTCGTACCAATTAAGTCAAGTTAAGTTGATTCTTTTTACGGACCTCGTACCGATTCAAGAAGGACCGCCTCATGTGCAACATCTACCCGCACCAAGACGTTCCATTGAGCAGAAAGGCTCATTTTGTTCTTCTTAATAATGGATACACCACTATATGGAACAAATTAATGAAGATGCGTCTCATTGTAAATCACGTGATACAATGAATCTTTCAAACTATATTATTATATATATGATTAGCAAATAAACACGTGATTAGAAGAAGAAAAGAAAAGGCAAAGCAAAGTTGATTCATTTGTTGTTGCAGCCCACCAACTAGCCATTCGTGATCTCCTTTTGATTCTTGTTGATTGTTTTTTTTTTTTTTTTTTTTTTTTTTTTTTTTTTTTTTTTTGTTTTTTTTTTTTTTTTTTTTTTTTTTTTTTTTTTTTTTTTTTTTTTGGTAAGTGATGCATTTGACTACGCACCATACATTCATTCAGAATAATAACTTAATTAATGAATGCATCAAAGTATTCCACGCCTACCCCAACCTAGCCAGGTTCATCACTCCACGCTTCTGATTTCCAGGAGGCCACGATCCTAATTACTTTCGTTATCATTCTCATAAATTAATTGCAGATTTCCTAAGGAGATCTTGCACTGACCGAAAACAGCTACCTGCATTTTCCATGGCCACGGAGAAGGTGGGATCTGGGAAGTATTGACGCGGTGACCATTCAGTTAGAAAGGGACCTAACTTGATGCAGAGTGAGATCAAGACTTCAATTCAGCAAAAAATAAACAAGAACAACAACCTATAAGGGAGAAATAAAGTAAAAGTAACAATTTAACCAAGCATTCTACATCGAGTCAATGACACTAAAAGCAAATACCTCTTTGAGAAATACCAACTATATGTACCTAGGCGGTTAGCATTCTAAATATTGTATCTAAGCAATCACACCTTGTTCAGATTTGGCAAAGTTGGGGGGTGCTGTCAACAGCATTAAGAGACCTGTTTACATGCACATATTGCAATTATACATCGAGGGTAGTAGCCAACATAAGCTAACTGAAAACAAAAATAAATAAAGCTTTTCTTTCATATTTTGATTCCAATATCTGAATGGGGTTACCAGCCACATTTGGTTAGATGAATCAAAAATGTTAATTTAGAAAAAGAAAAAAAAGATTAGACGCGAGTGACAACCCAGTATTTGCATTTCTTTCTTTCGCCCTCCACTCTTGTACATTTCCGCTACAAAATCGATCATACATCCCGTTTATCAGGGTTCTACAGATGAATGATAAACTTAGTCACTTTTAGTTAAGACTTGCTGATGTACTGGCACCATCCGGTGGAGGAAGAACATCAGCAAACTCTGCAATTGAATCACTACCGTTATTACTACCAGGAAGGTATGAGTAGGCAAGCAATGAAGCTCCTAGTGTGATTGACACGCCTATACAACTCCATATCCATCTCTGCTTCATCTTCCTCGCTTCTCTTTGCTTTCGAGTTAATTCTGCATCAAAATTCCACAAGACAGCTAAGTTACTTTCAAGAGTAACTGTTAAATAAGACAACCTAGCAATATCCTGGCAGCAGTGGTATTGTTGAAAAATTTTAGTAGGTTAAATAGAACTACATGTACACTATGCTCACACATCAATAGATTCATTACATAGCACATACCACTATTCAGTTTTGAAAATAGACAAGCACCCTAAGTTTTGATTTAGAAAAAGGCTACTGAAGTAGTTTGGGACCAGAATGCCTAAGGTAAACATATTTTAATGAAGATGCCTGGCTGACTATACCTATGTTGGGGATTAGAAAAGGAAAAAGGTGTTATATTTGGGATTAGAAAAAAACAGGGTGTACTAGTTTTGAAGACGGTAGAAAAATTCCAACTTAATGAACTTTTAATGCTCATTAAAATCACACCCAATACATAAAACTACTGAGTTTGTCAATTTTGCCAGTTTTGTTCTGGAAAAAACAAATGCCCACTTCTGTAAAGTAATCATAAAAAAATTCAGAGATAAACGATTCAAAGAGAAGCGGGGCAAAGAAGAACATACCAACAACTTCTTGATTCCTCTGAAACATTTCATGATTTACTGCTTCATAATATTGTAGTTTGTCTCGCAGCCGTGAAATTTCAAGGTTCTTAGATTCCAGAACGGTCTCGGCAGCTGCTTCAACTTCGGCGCGAGCTAAACCTCTACCAACCGCTTCAGAGACAAACCTTGCAACAACAACTTCCTGGAAGAATTTCTCCACCCTGTCATCCAACTCAAGCTCGGTATCTACTTCATATTCTTGGGTCTCAGGAAGGGATAGCCCAACCCTGGATGCACGCCAATGGCTGTTAATACTCTGCCAATGGTTACGCATGCGAGCAAGTGCATCCTCTGCTCTCTTACGCCTCTCAATCTCATCAAACAGGTGGACCCTCGCGGCATGCAGTTCCTCGATGCTTGAGAACCGAGATCGAGATGGAGATGCATTTGAAATGGAAGAATCAGAGAAGAATTCTGTGTGTTTCAATCACAAGGATAAACAGGTTGGCCAATCAGGGAAAACTCACAATGGGAAACCGGGAATCATAAAACAGAATATGCAATAACATAAAGAGGAAACTTATCCATCCGCAGTATATTACGAGAAAATAGAAAATAAAAGAAACAAGAACTCTGAGTTGTTCACAAAATTTAACAACAATATATATAATTATGCTTGAAGGTATAGGATCCCCATGATAAAAATTAGCAAAGAACATGATTGCTTTTTTCTTTGACATGATATGGGACATAATATATGCTGGATTTTACTTTATGCTCAGGATCATAGGTTCCACAACTAGAAAGACAACACAAATAGTACTATAACAGAACATACCTTAGGTTAATAATAATCTGTAGTGAATAGATAAAGATTACAGCTTGTTAACCTTTATTTTTAGCATAATAGAACCTCTACTTCTGTTTCCTCACTACCCTTTGGTGGAAGAAGCATATAGCATAAAAGAACAATAGAAGAGAGTCCATGTCATGCTTTAAAAATGAAACAACATGTGATGGCAAGGTTGAAAAATGCATGTCTACTAAAGCATGACGTGGACTCTCTTCTGGCCCCGTACATAAAAATGTTGTCTTCCATCAAATATGCATGAGGAGACAGACCTAGAAGCCTATCAAGCAAAAGAACATAGTTGACCAATTTTTCTAACTTTCAGATTGCTTCTAACCGAGGTGCATTTCCCACCTTCTGGTTGGGTGATGCGCTGCATTGGAAGTTGAAGAAGTTGAAAAATAATGAGAAGATTTCAAAAGACTTGTTTTTTTAACATCTCCACTTTCCAATGCAATGCAGCACCCAATGAGAAGGTGGAGAATGTGCACCCCGGTTTTTGGGGGGTGCACAAAGTTGCACTCATCAACTAAAGGGATAGAAGTTGTAAGTTGTAACCATGTTTTGGTTAAAACTTGCTTGCCTTCTATCACTCTATCTAGTTGTAGAACTTGTCAACCAGTGTGTAAGGTGATAAATTAGCATAATGTACATATATAATCAGCATAGGATACTCGGCCATGCTGAGACGTTTCTATATTAAGTTAAAAATGATAACTGGATTCGTGCTGTACTGGCATTTTATTAGCTTACTCTGCCTACATAAGGTGAAATGAACCAAAATGGTTCATCATGATCTTTCCTTTTTACGTGTCTTAATTTATTTGCACATCCTCGACGATTGTTAACCACCTTATTACAAGAAACCAAATTAGAGCTCCTATTAAATTATTGATCTAACAAGGATAAGATATGACTTGGCTTAAGAGCATATGACAATATAGTAATGCTCGCATAGTTTCCTACATTACTGCATGTATTTTTAGTAAATATATCACAATAATCAATATGAGGATTGTGATTCTTAATGCTAAACATACATGGGATGGAAGTTCTTGAGACACATGATATACCTTCGCAGAAGCACACACCCAGCACAGCCGAACACAGGACACTAACGAAGGTGATTGGCATCCTATATCAAAGGTCTTTAAGTTTCCTCTAGTTGCGTGAAAATTTGTGTATTTAGGTGCCACAGCTGTAAGGGCATGATCCAAACAGTGAATGGTCTTACAACTAGATAAGATCAATGTGCTAAGCTAAGAAGAAAAATAAACAAAACCACGAGACAAATGCTAGATGATAGGACAAGAGCTTTTCTCTCCCTATATAAACTCATTAGAGTACATTGAAAGTGAATCTCAAACCAAAGTATTCACCAATATGGAAAAAACACACAAATTGCAGTAAAATTGAATCACATGTGTAAGGCGACGTACCTTCATCTGCATCAAAGAACTCCGACTGAGACTGCATTACTTTCATGGACTTTGTAGCAAGAGTAGAAGCACAGGATGCATAATCACAATCGCCCAGATTACTTATCTCTACTACATTCTTTATCGGTGTTGTAAAATCAGCCGCACTCTGATCCCTAACATTAGTCTCCACTAACAATTCTCCA
The DNA here is from genome assembly GCA_023531105.1 of Papaver atlanticum. Taxonomy (NCBI): domain Eukaryota; kingdom Viridiplantae; phylum Streptophyta; class Magnoliopsida; order Ranunculales; family Papaveraceae; genus Papaver; species Papaver atlanticum. The sequence goes on along the minus strand of JAJJMB010002379.1, from coordinate 2,222,362 downwards.
TCTTCAATCTCAACCTCAAGTAATGAATTCTCAGCATTCCCATCATTTCCAACCTCTAAATTAGTTTCCCCATTGTCATCTCCACCACTACTACTAGTAGATGACTTAGTGACCTGAAAACCATGGTGTCTATTAGTAGCTTCAGGAATTACATGGAAATGATCTCTACGTTTACGATTAACGACATACGGAGACGGAGACACTGAATCGGAAGTAGAAGTATACGGAATCGGAGCTGGTTCTGGAGTAGTATACAAGGCTGGTGATGATATGTATATATGTTTTGGGGGTTTCTTTGTTAGCGTCGTAGTAACAACAGAATTGTTGTTGTTTTGGTGTTTGAAATTGGATTTTGGAGAAGAATTAGTTTCTAATAATCTTTCTAGAGCTATTGCTGTATATGTAGGCATAGCTTTTCAAAATGAAAATGAAATGAAACCCTAGTTTGTGTCTATTTTATTGACAAAAACAAAGAGAGATCTATTGAATCCAAATATCTGTATGTAATCCAGATATATGAGAGAGACGAATCCAACAGCAGCACAGAAATCTCTCCCTCTCTGTCTCGCTCGCTCCTGGAAATTTGGGGGGAGGGAGGGAGGGAATCTGTGCTTAACTTGAGGGATTTATGTTTTCCGGAAAAGAACGGAAATGAAACGAGATGCGACTGAATTTTTGGAGAGAAAGATATACTCCATTAATTATCACTTGAAAGTCAAATTTCATTTTCCGCCTTTCCGGTCCATTTCGTGCTCTTTTCTCTCGTTTGTTGGAAGTAGTATGGCCTAAGCCCGGCCATACTCAATCGTCATCGTTTTCCCAGGGGAAAAAATAAGAGTGATGAGTGACCACACGTTTTTATAAACATAAACTAGGTATCACCGGGGCTTTACGGCCCCGGCTCAAGCTCTCAAGTTGTTGCCTAAATATGCATTTAACCTGGTTTTGGTGTGCAACTTATGTTGCCAAAGTAATTTAATTTTTCTTTAGCTTTCTTTATTTATGCATTCACAAATCGTATATTTTGTGAACTCCATGATAAATTATGTTCGGGGTTTACATTGTAATTAGCTATCTCACCAGCAATTACGTCTGTTGTGGATTTAAAGATGCAATTGCTTTTATATAGTATTCAAGGCAAACAATTATAGGTGTTACGTAACCTCATGCTATCACTTTTTAAATAGCAAATGAGGATTGCAATGTCTGGGACTTTATTTGAAAACTGTATGATGTATTTTTTTCTTTCTTTATAAGACGTGGTCTCGTGTTAATAGATGAAAGATTATCACATAGCTCAGATACATTTTCTTTAAGCTTAATGGTGAGAGAAGATGGTTCGTTCGTCGTTTTCTATGACAGATAGGTGTTAAAAAAATATGGCGACACTATAGACAACTAACCAACAAAAAACCTTATTGAGTAATATGATTTTATAAAAAAAATTTGTAGAAATTCATTAACAAAATTGCAAACGAAAAAAATTAACTGTTATAAAAGAGTAAGTTAATAATTCCAAACAAAAAAATAATTAAAAGCCATAGATAGGTACATACTCATACCAATTGTAGAATGTATTGGTACATATATTACGTACAATCAAAATAAGAAAGCAGTAATATATGTTGATTAAAAAACTACATGAAAACAATCATTAAGTTTAACATGAAACGTAGCATGACGTTACCTTTTAATCGTATTTGAGTTATGTTAGACATTTAACCCGAAACCAAATCTGACTTCCCATATTCTTTCTTCATTTTTATACTGTAAGACCTTATTTGCATATTTTCATTCTTTCTCGATCCCAAATTCTATTCATGTTTAAATTGTATTTTTGTTGTAGAGATTCTTTGAACGTTAACATCCTACGTTCTTGTCTTCTTCTTTCTTTTACTTTTCGTTCATCTTTGTAATAATATTTTCCAAATTCTTCTATTTGTTCTTGAGATCCATGGTTCGGGAAAAGCCCCGTATTATCATGCTCTCTATATATCTGTTCTATTACTTGTTTTCCTAGGAATGGAATCACTTCTCCGTATAATTCTTTTATTATTTTCATGTTCAAAATAATATCTGGACAAAACAAAAATTATGTATTTTTTAAAGATTCAAACATGTATATTTAGTTATTTTGCATCTGGCCCCTCATTATATTCTGAATCTTCCCTAAAAAAATTCCTCAAGTAAATAAGTTCAAGCATTTTACTGTCACGTGACAATAGATGAGTTGTAGAACTTTATCCTGCATTGTTGATTTCATCAGTGTCATCCAATTCTAAAAACTGGTTAAACTTGATGACATTCCAGTCTTTGTTTGATTTTTTATATTGTCTAGACTTTTTCACCTCGTGCATTTGTCTTCTCTTTTCGTTGTACATATATACAATCCTATTCTAATGATCTTTAGACTAATCTTTTTTAGACATAATTCTTATATTTTTTCTTCAGACCCATGGTTCGGGAAAAGACTCATATTATCATGCTCTCTAATCTTGTAATCCCAGTGTAAAAGTTCTTTTTTAAAGCAAAATTTTGTCAACAGTTTCATTTCATATGTAGCCTTTACGAAAATATCATTTCAATAAGAAGGCTTTAGGGCAGACATGCATATCAATCGTCCAGTTAGTGTATTCTTAGCTACTAACTCCCTCTTTAAAAGCAAGTGAACAAAAAAAAATAAAGCAAGTTGAAATATGGAAATAAAGTGTACCAAATGCCATAATTTCATAGTAGTTTTTAAATGAACACAGCTGGTTATCTTCAATATCATAATGAAGGTGTCCGAGATTTATTGTACTTCCCATAGTTTCCATGGACAAGATAGGATATGGTAAGCTTAATAAAATAAAATAAGCTAAAGCAAATAATGAAGATTTGGCACTTCATCAACCTAAGTAAATGATCGACGGTGAATGAACATTACTCAAACTTAAATAGCTTATGCAAACTACATCCAAATTAAGTGTTCATCCCAAGAAATCCTATTAACATCTCATCATGAATATGAATTCTGAAAAACTCAGCAACTGCGGAGACCTTATCTAAGGACGTGTATTTAAATACCCAAAATCCTGTTTTCAAGCAACCCAGGAAACCATATTAACAACTCAGTAAGCATGGAATCTGAATTCATAAAAAATGAGCAACTGCGAAGTCCAGAACATGTATCTAAATTAAAAATTGTGAAGTTTATGAGCATTCCTATTTATCAATTTTACTTTTGTCTTAATAATAGATTTAAAAAAGGGAAAGTACATGAAGGTTAAAATACGTGGGAAATAAATGGGAACCTTTTAGGAAGTGCGAACCAAATGCTGCTCCAAGAATATATAATGGGAAAAAGTGAAACCAACTTCGCAAAGATGTCAGAAAAAATGCATGCCATAAGGAAAATAAGGTGAAACAGAGTAGAAATTTACCATTCAGGATTGATCATGTATTGATTCAATTGAAATATGATAAGACGTCTCTCACATGACCATCTCTGCTTTTTACGTCTCAAATTACACATATGCAATACAAAAAGGTTACCCAAAAAAAATATTTATTCCTAGATTTATTTCATAAAACGATATGTTTTCAATTTGAAAACACTGATCAGGACGATCTGAAGTATGAATATATTATAGATGTTTATCTTCAATTTCGGACAACTCAGTTTCGCAGTCATCATCATAAAGATATATGGGTGATGATTAAGACGTGTAACGGCTTTCATTCAATTTCGATAGATATCGAAAGTGTGTTTATCAAAAAAAAAAAATTGAAAAAAATTTCTCACTTTCAACAGAGGAAAATATTCATTTGAACGTCCATAAAAAATGTAAACCATAGAAAATAAAATAATTTAAGTTAATTCAGCTTTGGTAAATTCTCTTGCATCCTAATCTCAAAGTTTTGTTTTAGGTTACCAACCATTTTCCCTATAAGGAATTCAAAATAAATAATAAAATAATTGTATGGTCGACTGTGCATGGGCCCGAGGCACTAAGAAACCCAAATTAACTTATTTCCTATATTCAGCTGTCATTATTATTGGGGGCTAATTTATGGTTAACCTTTTCTCCCTAATAATTCATAAGGTTGGCTAATTCAATATAAGGCTTAATTTCAATGTCATCTTTGTATATCTCCTTTCTTCGTGCTAAAATTAGGATTGTTGATTCTACAAAGAATAATGTCTAAGTTCACTTTTACATTTTTGAAAACAACTTAGTCCATAAAATCTATTTTCTTTGGAAGATAAGATTCTAACATGTGGATCCCATTTAGTATAAGTAACTAATTTGATTGCTTACAATTTTTTTAGAGAAGTTGCACGTTGATATACGATTCTCTTTAACAATTATATCAAATTTTTAATAGTCAAACCTAATCTAGAACTCATTTAATCTACTAATAGCGATTAAAATGTAATATAATATGCATCTTTGGATCATATGATCATAAGAATCAATAAATATATTTGTTGACAGAAGGAACCAAAAATGGAGCATATATAGACCAAAAAAAATATCCAAAGGTGTTGTTATAAACTTGTTGGTTCATCATCTTTCATACTAAAAAACTCATGGATTTGAATTTTTAAAATTAAATTTGAAGTTACATGAAAGTATGAACTCATTTATTTACCGTATACCCGTCTTAAACAAAGTAGAAAAGTGAAACAACCAATTTTTGTGGACGGGGGTCGTATTATCTATTTATCTTCGAAAACAAATCATATTCATAATGTTGAAGATCACTCAACAACTAACACACACACACACACAAAACTGCAGGAAGAAACTAAAATCTAAAATAATTCACCAACTTATGCAGAAAAATGAGATGTCCATCCCCATTTTCGGTTATCATATCTCTGCAAACCGGTAAATAAAATCTTTCATTCACAAAATCACTAAAAACATAATCTCTTCCACCACTTTCATCCACCCATCAATCGACAATATCATGAGAATCATCAAATCTTAACTAAACCTTAGTTTCTTCTATATTAGCATTTTTTTCCCTAAAATCTTGTTTGCATACTTGGAAAAGTATTATGCAACCAAGTTTATTGTGTATAAAATAAAATATTGACTGCAAAACATAAAATTGAATCTAGTGTAATGTGAAAGTCAAATACAATATTTACATTCAAATACAAATTCAATTCTGAGACAATGAAAAGTTAAAGTACCAAAAAAATGTACCCGTATAAAAGAAAATGATTTTATGCAACGTAGCTCAATTACTCATCTCTGTATGTTTCCTTTTATTTATGGATAATAAAATCCTCATTATAATATTGAAATAATATATAAAATTTAGCCAAAAATAATAATCAAAAATCGTCATAAATCAATTATTCAATCATGTATTATTTTCTAAAATATATTTTACCGTTTAAGAAAATTCCACAATATAAATATAAAATGTTATCTTGGCAAGCAATCATTGATGATTAGAGGACCCTCCTTTATTGCTTATATATATAAGGAAAAATAGATTATATCCCTAGTTAGTTGACACCAATTAATCCAAAATTATAACATATAATTGTCACATGTCTTCTCCTCAATTATATGTTTAAGGATCTATGAGAAATGCAACCTTACACTAACCGTATTCACATCAGACGAAATTTTCCAACTCATAACGACGTTAGATGATCTCATTCTTTATATTTTATATGTCTTGGAATATCAAAAAGATCGACTTCCCCTCATCTACTTATTCTTCTATACGTCGTATAACTTTTGCGTTAATGCTTGGCGTTGAGAGGTAAATATGAGTTTGGTTCTACACATCCTAGTCACAACAATGACAACACCTTTTCTTAGAATAGAATGAGAGATAGCTTGCTTTCCATTGTACTATGTCCTTCCTTATTTAAGCTTTTCCCAAAACCTTCCTTCTCATGACATCATGCCACATGTCATGGAAGCTTCCTTATTTACAACTATTATCATTCCTCCTAATGTAACCTTCCACTTCTCCATATATCCCTTCCTTGTCCTTTTCATTTCATGGACATGTCTTATTTGACTTGGGATTTAGTCCTCAAGTCCCCTATGTTCTTTGGTGGGTTTATCCTTCCTTTGGGGACTTCCTAGCCCTGCTAAGGGATAATTATTTTCATGTATCAACACTTGGTATATCATAAGTAAAACTAGATGGGTAACATCTACCAACATGTGACAATAGAAGGAACATCCACAGTGGTGGGACAATTAAACATTCATGATAGTTCGGGTAGTAATTAGAAACATATATATTGTTGTTGTTTTTTTACGTGAATTACAGGAAACTACGTCTTGCCCATATCATTACGACGATCTTGGAGTAACATTACGTAAGTTCTATGCCGAAGTCCCCATGTATTCAAAAACACCTCAGACCTCTGTCTTTTAAAGCTCTTTTATCCAATTTTCATCTGAGACAGGTAAGTGCATTCAATGCATTATATTTTACAATATGTTTTGGCATTAATGTCGAATGGTATTCATCACTGTCATATAAATTCCTCAAAATCTTAGGAGGTTAATACAATAAAGTAATATTTATTTTCCAGTGTCGATAATAAATTCCTAATATTGGTTCCCTCTTGGATGAATTAGCCAGTCTTCCATCAATCCAATCCAGTGCTCCACAATATGAACATATGTAATATCCATTGCGCGAAGGTAGTGACTTACAAATGGCTAGAGTAACAATTTGATTTCCATCATTATCTGCGGTTTGTGTATCTTCATCGCTATCATCAGATGATAAAGCGCAACAAATGTTAGAATTGTTTGATGCAAAAACTTCGTCGATAATTAGCAAGCATACAAACAACACTGCATGCAGTTGATTTCTAGTGCATGTTGACACATAAGAAGAGGTTAGAAACAGACTGCAAATTTAATAAAATATTATGTTTAAATTAATGGTATGCCTGATATGTGAGTAACTGAACCTATAAGATTTATACTAATAGACGTCCACATTTGTTGATATGTGGGATTGCAATTAAAAAACTATTCTTGAGTTTATTAATTGGTGAAACAATTTACTTTATTTTATACGATTTTCACCACATTATGTGAAACAACATCGTTATTCGAAGTTTTTTAAATAGCTTGTGAGTGTCTTCTTCGACTGAGAACTTTAGAAATATTTATTACTAATAACATAAAATTAGCTAAACTTAGTGCAAATCATAACAATATGAACATCTGATCAATGTGCATTTAATTGCACAATCCTTTCTTTACCCCTATGCAGGGTTTCTTATAAAACCTGTGAGATTGTACATCTTCACTGATGAACCTAGCGTTATCTCGTGACGAAACCGATATGACATTATTCATAGATCTTGATTATTTATATTCTACCAACTCCATGTAATTTCTAAATTAAAATCAAAGTCTAGAATTTACTGCAAATCATGTATACATGTATGTTTAATTTTGACGGTACTTAATTCAACATTGTTTGTCCCTTCTTGTACTTTGTGTAGGATTGTTTTTATGTTTTGTTGAGCTTTCTCTTGGTCCTTGCTCGTTGGGACAAAACTCGTTTATCTTGATGATTCATAATGTCAAGCAAGTTGTCAAAGAATTTCCTATCGGATGAAGACATAATTGACTAACATTACTTACAGATAAAATATCTTAAGAAGTTTGCTTCTTTTTCCTGGCGCGCTCGCTGGATGATCTGGTTTCCTAATAGTTTACATAATCAAGTAGGTTATTAGTTAATTAGTAAAACTTCATGAACCATTGTAGTGTAATAATACTTATTCCCAACTCAACTCAATAATACATTAGCTCGTCTAATTAGATATTTTTATTATTCCTTTCCATGTCTTCACTGTTCGGCTTTTCTCTCATGTTGTGGCTTATATTCTGAAACCCGAATAAGTCCAGTTAAATTATTTTTTTCTTTGATACAGATGGTTAACATCAGACCGCAGATTAAACAGGTAGCTTCGGGTACTCCTCTTCGATCGTTAAAAGATACATCGAATTTTTGTCCTTATTGTACCACTATTAAATTATAAATATCATTGAACTTATCTTCATGTCACTTAAATTTCTATTATTAGTGAGTCGTTGATATATGCATACCAAGGAGATTTGGTTCTCTTAGCTCACTTACATTTCTACTATCACTGAGTCATCGATATCCATCAGCTCATATTGTTTGGTCCACAATTGAATTGAGACCGATAAGGCTTTTACCATAGCACTTGTAAAAAATGATAGTTCGATAGACCTGTTGCTCCAGTATCTTCAACTTATAGGATATCAACACCAAGATATAGTCTGGCTGAGCTCAGCAAAAAGTTTGGTGCGGGCAGCCATGAATGAAAACGATCCATACTTGCTTTTAAAATATGGAACCTGCAGTACACGATAAAGTGACAAAGAAGACGAATTTAACCACTATTAATCTTGTTTGTTGTAGAAGAAATTGTTGTTGTAGAAAAAGAGGGAAGATGGTCCGGAAGCAAGACATATCAACCTCAACTCGAATACCATAATATTCGCAATGAAACATTTTTCACTCAATGGGTAAGACATGTTCTAATCACGTGCAACCTGTATTGTTCTCTAAAAGCCAAATCTAATAGGAGAAAAAACTGCCCTCAAAAATAAAAATGTCCATCATATAGAGTACCTTGTTTGTTGAACTTGGTTTCTTTTTCTTTTTCTTTGCATATTAGTTGTTTGTTAGTTTTTTAAAATTTAGGACATACTCTATATGTTCAATGATCTATATACTTTAGGATTCTTTAAAAGGAGTTATTTGTGGAAAGTGAACAGCAATGAAATCTGCATGTCATCCCACCTCTTAAAAACATCAAGTTGAATATCTCTCTTGCTTCCTGATGATTCCGCCAAAGAGAAAGAAAGAAAATTAACATAAGAACGTGCAAACTTAAAGTAAAATAAAAATCAGTGATAATAAAAGAAAACTAACACCTTACCTAGACCGATAGTTGCTAGCCACGTATAGATGATCAATTTTCAAGATAGTTAAAACCAAACTGAACCTACAAAGAAAACAGTGACAGAGATGGGTGAGTCGTTGATACGATAGAAACGACAAATAACAAATGACACCAATCAAAAATACTAAAAGTCCAAGTTAATAACAGTACTTTAAAACAAAAGATGGAGATTAAACACAAAGAGAACCACCTTGATTTTGTTCTTCCATGAGTAAAAGGTTTCGTTGACAATCAGAGGCCACTCGGTCATGAGCTTGAAAACCTTTTAACCCATGTTTGTTAATGTGCCTACATCTTTCGTGAGTCATATATTTTACTAAACCCCAAATATGATGCCATCCTCTTAACTTGAAGCTTCTTCAATAGTATTTACCTAGGTAGTTCTGTTCTATATTGTTGATGCAATTCTCTGTAAACTTCAGATGCATTTCTCGGCTGCAATGTCAGCCTCTTAACTTACTCCCATTGGATCTTTCAAATGATTTATTTAGTAAAGAGGGAGATGCACAGTTATAATTATATCAAGCTGACATACCAAAAGGGACAGAAAGTTAGGAGCCTAAAAACTTCTCAAACGTTCGTCCAATAAATACATACCAAAAAAAAACAGACCCAAAAAAGCTGCAAGTGATCAATCACGAAAAGAGTCGGAACAAACCAAAGCTGAGGATTGCAACATCTACTTTTTTAAACAACTTTTAAAGTTCGTAAGGAACTCTTTAGACTGAAACAAAGATAAAAAATCATTAAAGACACAAATAAGCTTTCACAATTAAGCATACAAAATATAGATACTACAAAGTGAGTATTAATTCAATCCAGAAATGATTCTTCTGACGGAGCAACCAATTTAACTCCTCTAAACAGAACATCGTGTTAAAATAAAAAAAAATGCAGATCATTATGTCAACTTAAGACCTTCGGAAGATTTCTATGAAACGACTCTCCTCTGTTAATATTATTCCTTCGTTGACCCAACTACTCCATATCTAAGTAATTCAGATACAACCCTTGACATTTGAATTTATTGTGAAAACATAAGCAGCAAGTCCTAAATACATATGGAAAAGTGCAAATCGAGCATTACTTTCTATTGTATAGGTCTTGCAGATGAAATATCTCTATGGATACTAAAATATTAACGTGCATTGTTAAATGTGTATTTAGTTTAGCTCCTCCATACCTGTTTTTGAAGTATTGGACTCTGATGACTTCAACTATCTACTCATTCAAAAATATCATACTTGGTAACACCTCACATGTTTAAGCTAATGGGATTTATTCAGGCAAACCCATAAATTAAGCTAATGGGCAACAAAAAACCATTTAACAACCTGCAAATGGACGGAAAGAACGAAAATCAGTATACAGAAGACCTAGTAACTAATGCAACTAACGTAATGTAGTCCAATTTTTAGATTATTGTTCAACGGTAGATTCGACTATCCACATTGCAATGTAACTCTGTGATGTACACGGCAATTTAGTTCATGCCATGACTTAGTGTATTGGTTCATTCCACAGTTCGTTAGTTGTTTAAGATACAAAAATAATGTTTTAGTTTTATCAAGGTGTCAAGCACCAAAGTAAATAGAATGCCTAATATATAACTCGGTGCATGTTTCAGCATACACAATGCAGCATTTCATATTTACACTGACAAAATAATACGCTTTTCATGCAAGTGTTTAACAATGCAATGCATAAGGCAAACTTGAGGAAAGTGGGTAACTTAAGTCTTTTAGAACAACCACTACGCGTCTCATCAACAGATTAACTCCAAATCCCGCCATCTTCCACAAAGAACCCATTAGAATTCATCAAATCCAGCATTTTCATTTCATCGCCAACTTTCTCATACCTTTTAACATCATTCAAGGAGGTCAGTTCTGCTCTCAGTTCTCATATCGTGTGTAACAAAATCTCTGTTATCACATCTTCTCGACATCCATGGTCCCGTTACCAAAATGTCACAAATCATTTCCCACTTTAAGCTTCTTATCTAACAAAATCAATAGAAATGTGATTAAATAACCCCAAAAATAAGTCTGCCATGACATCAGATTGTTGTACATCATGGGAAATGGGTAAAAAAGCGATTAATGTTATCTGAATATACTGGTATCTAAAGCATGTAAAGGAAACTTCAGGTGTAACGCCAGGGAAATCAACTTTAATATATTTACTTTCAGAACAAAGTGCTTTGAAAACGGTACTGGTATTTGTTTGATCTCGAAACGAAAAAAAAAGTAAAGAGATGAAAGGTTTCTACATTTACACCTATGTCCACACTATATATGGGCATCTAAAGCATAAAAGGTTTTGGTTTAGTCAAGTAACTATGCCATCTGTGGGAGTCGAACCCACAACTACATAGGTGAAAACCATGCGCTCTGCCATTTGAGCTAAGACGACAAATACAATTATATTTCTCTCAATGAATCAAAGAAAATATGTACTTTTTTGAAGAAAAAAAACTGTAGCATGGTCATTGTTCACAGTAGACATGCATATCAATGAACTACCTAAACCATGTATTATTTGAGCACCCAAAACATCCCCTAATGTATACTAATAATATTTCTATGTTCTGGTCTCAAAGTTACTTTTGAGCTCACCACTTAAGTTGGAAACAAAATAGAAGCTCAACAATTGCACAATATGTGTTAAAGAGTTTTTGGAGATAGAATAAATAAAAAACTCTAAGATTACCATTGGAAAAATTTACGCTTGAGCAAAGTCAGATTTGTCTTCAATCACTTTTATTTCGAAGTAGGTTCAACAATGTGCACGGAAGCACAATACAGAAGTACCGCGCAAAGGAGCAGGGCGGAAGCTGCCATACACGATCAGAGAATAAATATGTGACAGCCTCGTGAAAACAAACACATTAGAGAGCATAAACACTAACACATGCTAAACATAGGCCTCCAAACATTATGCTATGCATCCACACATACATATTCAACCATTCAACTCTCACCTTAACGCACAATGAACCCCTCCCAGTAAAAGAAAAACAAATTCAACAACCTGAGGTTCTACATCCAAAAGTAAAAGCTTAGAAAGAAAGAAAAGGCTAAGAAGTCTCATCTAAGCTGGGCTCTAAGAAATAAGTATATCTAGCCTCTAATATAAGTAATGATACTCGATGCTCATATAAAGGCAGTCATGAACAAAAATGAGAAAGGGAACAATAAAAGAAACATTAACCCATCATTCATGAAGAGCCTGAGAAGGAGTTATCAACTATTTGCCTGCATCTGATATTCTAACTCACCATGCTACACAAACCAAACAAAGCATACATTTAAAAAACTTGACAATATGTCAAAAATGGAATAGCCGTTTGTATAACTTTAATAGAATACCTCTATGATCCATAAGTTTCAGTACCGCAGAATTGATGAATGCAAAGAAACAAACTCTATCACAATCTGAACAGTTAAAGGTCCAAACTAAAGTCTTTGCTACGTACAATGGTTCATATCCTAATAATATGTCCAAAATCGACGGTAAATCTTAAATTCATTTTGTAAGTTTTTCAATGCTAGGTAAGGAGTTACTTTTCTCTATTATGCTAGTCATGGGTTTTCTTATTGATAAATTGTGAGTTGTATGCAACTAACATATAATAACTTGGATTTGTCATCAGACACTTTATTAATTGCTTAGGTAAAGCCTGTGGATTGTACCTGGAGGATAATGATTCGGGAAGCAAGATGTATATTCCATATCATCAACATATCTAAAATGAAATAGCAGTTTCTAGTCCAGCAATAATCAAACACATAGTTCGGAATGCAATCACAAACTTTCTTCTACATCAAACACCAAAAATCAAAACCATGTCAGTACTTAATTTTAGGTTATCACCTAATTCAGTAGCTCTACAACCATAAACACAAACTATAATAGGAAAAAACGAATCACTAAGTTTTCTATATCTGAATTTCAAATGATAAACAAAAGAAGCATCTAACAAAGGTAGCGAACAGTCCTGTGCAATGTAAATAACACCCCTAGAAAATCTTTTGTAATACATCTGTCGTAAGACTTAACTGCTCTAGCTATTTCGAAGGGGCTGCGGAAGTCAATATCAATAGCCTAACGTTCAGACACTCCAGTATCACGATGAATGACCACGTCGTATATTCATGATCACCTTCACAAAAGTAGAGAAAGAAGCGAGAAATATGTCAGAATGGCAACAATATAAGATAAAAAGACGACAGGGGATAACATGGATATTTGAAATATAAACAGTAGCAATTCCAATTAAATAAAGTTGTAACTTGACATTCTTTCAAAAAGAAACCATATATATATGAGAACCCACCAAATTACTTCCCCAAAACCGAATTAGTTTTGCTCATTTCACTCAACTAAGTTGGTGCACAAATTGGCGGGTTTACTTGGCCTCATAATATCATAGTTTTGCTCATTTTACTAAACAAAATTGGTGGACGAACTATGGAACTATAAACAAAATAGAATGACATATGAACATGATAACGCAAAGGTTTCAATAGGTTATCCAAAAGACGGTGTTAAAATGTCGGATGTAATCAAACCCTCAAAATAAGTTGCCATTTCTTTAAATAAAAATAAGATCAGCAAATATAAGAGTGTCATTCATTGTTGACAGATAAAAATGAAAACCATGCCTGCATTAACTCTGGACGCATTAAAGGAAAGGTCCCGAAAAAAACCCACCCTCAAGGAACCTCTCCGCAACTGCAACTGCAACAATTATGAAGATGAAGCAGAGACCAATGCACTTCCCAATGGACCCAACCCCTCCACCCCCAAGTGTAGCGAGGTCCAAATACGAAGCAAACAGAAGTACAAAGAGAAAGAGAAAGTTAAAGCCGAAGTGTTCCACTGATGAGCAAAAGGAACGATGAAACTTCTAGAACAGAAGTCAATAATATAGTGAGACGAAATGGTACTTGCAGTTATAACTGATCCCCCGTATCAATATGAACAACATAGAATTAGTAGGTAAAAAAAATTGAGTAACTAATTAAGTACAAATTGTGATGACAGAAAACATGACTGAAGTTAATTTTGTCCAAATAGTATCACAAATAACACCTGAATTATAGAATTTTATAAAATCATGGAAGACGTGGCATCCAAATGTTATCTGGAGAGAGAAAAATTGAAGATAGAGAGAGAGTGAGAGGGTGATATAGATCCTAAATACCTTCTCTAGCCATGTGTCGTTGTGTTTCTAAAGAAGGGAACACAATAGCGGGGGTATTGGGAGAGTAGCGGCAAACACAACTGATCTCTGCAAGTGTGCCAAGCTCAGCCAATTCACTGCAAAATAATATGGAGAAACCAAACGGAGCTAGCTCAGTGCAACATACTACTCTCTAAATATTAACCAACTTAAAGAAAGAAACAAAATCCACCTGTTATTCACCAAAAAGTATAAGAAACCTTCAAAATTGAGCAACATCCATGGTTGGCACGACGTGCTTCGAGGTTAGTTTGCACACCCACTGTAGATTCTCATTTCATCCAGATGAATTTTGATGAGTCTGCGACACTAATGATAGCAGAGGCAGAGTGAGAGTAATATAGATCCTACGTATCTGCTCTAATCATTGAAACATTGCTACTGGAAGGAACATAATACCGAGGTATTGGGTGATTAGCAGCGATCACATCCAATCCCTGAAAGTGGACCAAGCTCAGCCAATTCACTGCAAAATAATATGGAGAAACCAACCAAAGTTAGCTTGGTGCAACATTCTCTAAATATCAACCAACTTAATGAAAGAAGCAAAATTCACCTGTTAATTACCGAAGGCAAAAAGTGTAAGGAACCTTCAAAATTGTGTAGCATTAAAACACTTGCTAGCTAGACCAAGATAGACAACCATTTAAATACATTGTTGTGGGCTAAGTTTGAAGAAGCCATACATGCAATGAAACTCAAGAAAATTCTATTATACCTATTTTTTTCCCTATTCTAAGAAACTGTACTTGTAGATTAGCAGACAACTCCACTAAACCAAAAGTGGAGGAACTACCAAACCAATTTACTATTGAGCTCACATTATTACAGCGGCCATGCTCGGGTCTTATGCCTTTCCCAAAAAAAAAAGACTAATTATGTTTGAGTTAGTCTGAACTTACTGCGTAAACCTACCATAGAATTCCGAATGTCAGGCGGTCAATCATGTATGTAGGGATACCTAGAGACAACTTTATATCCAATGAGGTAATCAAGGATGTTAGAGCCGCTACCTAAAAGAAACATAAGGAATAACTCACGTGACTATCAAGACAGAAAAAAAGACACACATACTAAGCAATGAACAATGTAGTAAATCAGTAATGACTAAATATTAAGCAACTTTAAAGAATATGCCCAAAGTTGAACCATAGAAAGCACATCAAATATTCTGAATATTTAGATAAACAAATATAATGTTTAATGTGACTCTTATCATTTATGATTTATTAGTGGTCTCAGATGCCCATGGTTTCAGAGATCGCCTGTATAAAGTTAAACGAAACAAATTGATATATCAATAATAACCCAATTGGTACTTGCAAAAAAGATACTCGATAAAAAAAAAATTTACTTATTTTAAAAAATTAATTGCAAAGTAATGCTGAAGGACATAAGAAAAGAACTGATAGACAGACTAATATCCCACCATTGAACATGAATGGTAATCTTGGCATGCCTCTGTTGAGATGGTTAAGCCTGGTGATACTGATAGACTGATAGCCACCATTTCAGCAGCATTCGTTCCTTTTCTACCCAACTACATTCGTTCATACATCTTATTAGTTCCAACACGAAATATTACTTAGGGTGTGTAGAGTTAAAAAACAAAAATAGAAGGTACTTACCAACGCCTTCATTCCTTTGTTCCCTTCTCACATTCCTTTTCCGAACACCCCTCTGAATATACAGAACAATGCAAAATTTAGAGTACCACTTGATATACAATGCATGGTGTATGAGAATGAACAATACCTGGTATAAGTACCAAACATACATCATATACTACAAAACAAATAAATCTAAGCAGTACACTTGAAGAACTTACATGTAATGCAGATTGTTAGTGAACAACTGTCACCATTGCCCTTATAATAATCAACTGTGCCATCATTATTGGCCTTAAAATCAACTGATTCGAGGATCACTAACATTTTAATATATTCTTTTTCCTAGATGCAAAACTAATTATGTACAAAACCTAAATTTATCAAAACCAAAACAACACTTGAGATGAGAACTTAAGCTCTTGTTTTATTCTTTTTTATTCAATTTCAAGACAAACACAGATGACTTGATGCAAAGTTAATTTTCAATTAAAGCTTCCATTAAATTAATGGATTTAATGGATTCAGTAAAGTGATTAAATTTTAAGCTATGACATTTATTCAAACACATTAAATGTTAAGCTATGACATTTATTCAAACACCTTGTCAGTTCAACAAAATTAACAAAAATAATAATTAGACTTACCCATTTTTCGTTCACCAAAAAAATTAGACTCGCCCATTATTTTCCTTCACCAATCTCTCGAAACAATCCATGCTTAAAGAACCCGAGAAGGAAACCGAGCAAAATCAAGCTCTTGGTGCTGCTACAACAATTAATTTAAAACCTTTTTTCCAATCAAATCTCCAAGCGTAATATCTGGAAGTACCTATCAATTGGTGCCAAAGTAAAACATAGTGAGATTAAATGGAAGAATTAAGAACAGGAGAATAGCTAAAAATTGAAGAGAAAACCCTAGATTCGTGTTTACAAACCAAGTTTTCATCTCTCTTCTTATCCTTGTTCTTCACATCATTAATCTTCGCATAGAAGATCGTGCAGATGATTTGCTTTTCTTGCGGCTGCTAGGGTAGGAGATGAAGAAGAAACCATCTCTCGGCTCTCTGTAAGAAGAAAAAATAGAGGTGAAAAGAGCAAACGGATTATATATGACACAGATCTACATCCAACAGCCAAAAACACATGAAAATATTTGGGCGGCCCCCGGTCATTCTTAGTTGACCCACAACCCCTAACGTAACAACACTAAAAAATTGTGGCCCTCGAAGTCAAAACACGATCCGGATGTTATGGACCGTCAGATGGGCCTCTTGGATCAATCCTGACCATTTTTTGACTCTTTGATCACAAAGACAAACACCACTATTTTTTATAACAATGATAAGCTTTGAGTTTTTTTATCCTGGCCAGACTGGGGTACACCCAGATTTTAATTGGGGCATATCCGATTCTAAGTGGACTCTTTTTAAGGGCTAAGGGGGTGTCCTAATGGGTGAAGTTACAAAAATACCCTTTCCCATTATAATTCTTATTACCCTAACCGGTTATCATTTTCATTTCATCTCCTCTTCTTCTTCTTCTCCTCATCCTCTACCATACTGGCTTTTCCATCACCCACCATCGAAAACTCGTCGATTAATTCGTCGTAATTGTCGATTAATCTTCAAATATGGAGCCGCCAAGGCCTACTCGTATGAAACAAACAAATAAAACCTAATCGAGATGTTGTATCCCTACAACAATTAACACACAAAAGGGATAAAAATGGTGAAAATCACCTCCTGAATCGAAGAATTCAAGCCAAATTCTGTGCACAGAGGCGCAACCAAGAGTTTTATTAACAAAAATATTCAGATAATGAAGAGATGAACTCTTCTTATAACTTTAATAACAAATCATTGAACCCTAATCTAACTCAATCCATGTTTGACGCGTGGAGATTAATCAACGGTCATCCCTTAACCAATTCACAGCCTAGCTAACTTACCGGGGCACTCAGCTAAATAGGATAAGGGCAGACTACATGGTAGCCCTTTATAGAAGGGATACAACATTGCCTAGCCCTAAAAAGTGTCTTTGTCCTCAAGGACAAATCTAAGATAATGGGACTGAATATTTGCTATGTCCTCCAAGTAGCATCATCTGGTGAGGAGTTGGTCCATTGGATGAGCACCTGGCACACTAGGTTGTTTCCTTTGAGTATGGTCCTTGTCTGCAACACCTTCTCTGGAAGCATGATAATCTCACCATGAAGATCAACAACAGGTAGAGTAGGGGAAGGAGTGTGCTGCATACCAATATGTTTCTTCAGTTGAGAGACATGGAACACTGGGTGTATCCTTGAGTGAGATGGCAGCTGAAGTTTGTAGGCCACTGCACCAATCTTTTGCAAGACTTTGAAGGGTCCATAGTATTTAGCTGACAGCTTGAAGTTCTTTCTCAAGGAAAGTGAAGCCTTCCTGTAAGGTTGGAGCTTTAGATAGACTAAGTCCCCCCTCTGTAAATGATCTTTCAACTCTTGTGGAATCATCATAAAGTTTCATTCTATCTTGAGCTTGATGTAGAGATTATTTGATAATGTCAAGCATAAAGTCCCTTGTTTTCAAGTAAGTTTCAACAGCAGCCATAGAGGTAGTAGTAATAGATGGAAAAGCTAAATGTGGAGGTAAATAGCCGTACAATGCTTGAAAGGGAGACATCTTCAATCCTCTGTGAAGGCTGGTGTTGTACCACCATTCTGCCAGTGATAACCAATTGCTCCAGCTGCTTGGTTTGTGACATGTAATACACCTCAAATAGTTTTCCAAGCAAGCATTAACCCTCTCAGTTTGGCCATCTGTTTGAGGGTGGTATGTAGTGCTTAAATTCAAGCTAGTACCCAGTGCTTTGAATAAATCATTCCAAAAGGTATTGGTAAATACCTTGTCTCTGTCAGACACTATAGATGCAGGTAGACCATGTAGTTTGGATACCTGATTGAGAAAAACTTGGGACACAGAGGAAGCTGTAAATGGGTGTTGCAGAGCAATGAAGTGAGCATATTTAGTTAGTTTGTCTACAATGACTAAAATAACACTCTTCATGTTCCTGATAGGCATACCTTCAATGAAATCCATTGTAATATGTTGCCATGCATGATCAGGATAGGAAGAGGTTGGAGCAGGCCAGCAGTAGTTGTGTGATCACTTTTGTTTCTCTGACAAGTGTCACATTGAGACACAAATAACAAAACATCTTTTTTCAGTCCTTGCCAATAGGAATGGCTTTTAGCTCTTGCATAAGTGGCCTGAATACCAGAATGGCCTCCCACGGAAAAAGTATGTAGAGAATGTAAGAGGGTCTGTCTGATACCACCTCCAGTACCAATATACAATTTTGTTTTGTATCTTAAGATCCCCTCCTTGTAAGTAAAATTCTCAACACTTGAAAGACTCAGTAGAAGTTTAGAAATAATGTTGTATGCTTTGTCATCAGTATTATAACTAGAGAGTACCTCTTGATCCCAAGCTGGTGTGGAAGCAGCTAACAAGTTGCAAGTGGCTGAAGTATGTGGTCTTCTAGAAAGTGCATCAGCTACAATACTCTTAGCTCCTTTCTTGTATTTGATATCATAATCAAATCCTAGAAGCTTGATCAACCACCTTTGTTGTAGTGCAGTAGTAATTCTTTGCTCTAAGAAATATTTAATGCTTTGATGATCAGTTTGAATTGTGAATTTAGCCCCTTGTAAGTAATGTCTCCATATTTGGACTATCATGACAATGGCAAGAAACTCCTTATCATAAGTAGATAATGCTCTAGCTTTTGGGCCCAGTGGTTTGCTAAAGTAAGCAATGGGTTTACCCTCCTGAAGTAAGACGGCTCCAATACACAGGTCACTTGCATCACTTTCAACCACAGATGGTTTAGTGAAATCTGGTAATGCTAAGATGGGTGTGTTTGACATGGAAAGTTTGAGATGCTCAAAAGCTGTGGTGGCAGCTGAAGTCCACATAAATGAGTTCTTCTTGGGAAGATCAGTTAGTGGCTTACTGATGGCTCCATAATTCTTGACAAAAAATTTATAGTAGCTTGTAAGGCCAAGAAAGCCTCTCAATTCTTTGAGAGTGGTGGGTTATGGCCAACATTGCATGCAAGCTATCTTATGTGGATTAGCACAAACTCTTGCAGCTGTTATTATGTGTCCCAAATACTCTATGGATGATTGGCCAAAGCAACATTTAGAAAGCTTAGCATAAAGTTTATGTTGTATGAGTAAAGAGAAGGTAAACTTGAGATGCTCCAAGTGTTCAGACATGTTTTTTCTGTTGATTAAAATATCATCAAAAAATACCATAATAAATTTTCTCAATGCTGGTTGAAATACCTCATTCATTAAAGCTTGAAATGTAGCTGGAGCATTGGTGAGGCCAAATGGCATCACTTTAAACTCATAATGGCCTTGATGGGTTCTGAAAGCTGTCTTGAAAATGTCTGAAACATGTACTCTGATTTGATGGTATCCAGCTCTCAGATCAATTCTTGTGAACACAATAGCTCCATTTAATTCATCCAATAATTCCTCAATAATGGGTATTGGAAATTTGTCTTTGACTGTAATGATGTTCAACTTTCTATAGTCAAAACAGAGTCTCAATGTGTTGTCTTTATTTTAGACTAAGAGAATAGGTGAAGCAAAAGGACTATGGCTAGGTTGGATAATGCTAGTGTCTAGCATCTCTTTGACTAGCTGTTCTACAAATCCCTTCTGGATATAGGGGCATTTATAGGCTCTTTGATTGACAGGAGTTGAGTTGGGTTGTAATGGAATTGTGTGATCTAAACTCCTCCGAGGAGGTAGGTGAGTTGGTTCTGCAAAAATGTCATTAAACTCTTGAAGTAGAGGAGTTATTTCAGGAGGTGTTGTGGGTGGTGTGGAAGGGGAATAAATGGAAAATAGATGGCCCACCATGCCATGAGAATTGGTGGCAAAAAATTCTTGACTGCCTCACCACTCATCATTAACAAGGAAGACTTTGGAGGTGTACCTTGTAGTGTAATCTTCTTAGCTTTATACTTGAAAGAAATAAACAGTTTGGAGAAGTTAAAAAGTACATCACCTAAAGTCTTTAGCCAATTTGCACCAAGTACAATGTCACATCCTCCTAATGGCAATACCCTGAGGTTTTCCATAAATTGTTGTCCTTGCATGCTCCATGTAAGCTGTGGGCAAATACCAGTTCTAACTGTTCTCTCTCCATTTGCAACTGTGACCACCATTGGTTCAGTGGGCTCAATATGACATTGAAGTGCACTTGCTAAATCACTATCTGTAAGGACCCTCAAGCTCGTCAACGCTATTAGACCAGTCAAGAGACGGTTAGGTCGCTAATGACTCGATTAATTAAAGATGAACGTTAATTAATAGAATTTAATCTAACAACGAGCTAGATACGAAACTAGTATCATTAGATAGATCTCGAAAAGTTATGCGAAATGGACTACTCGAACGTGTCAATCAGATACCGAACGAAGAAGAAATCTTCAGTTTAGCATGAGGGGCAAAATAGTCATTTTGCATCTAAACCGCCTGGCTGCCCTTATCATTTATCTGGGTGCCTTTATCATTTTCCTTTGGCCTTATCATCACTAAAATCGACAGAAGTCTCATTCTTTCTTCTTTCTTCTTCTTCTTTCTTCTTCTTCATTCTTCTCTCTGTTCTTCTTCTCTTTTTCTCTGCAAATTCTTCCTTCACTCGTATCAATCGATGGAGCGGAAATTTGAGGTTAGTAGTTGCACCAGTGAAGGTTAGAAGACTTGGAATATTTAGTGGAGATGACATTGAAGCTTACTGATTTCAGAAACAAGATGAATAGGGTAAGTTAATTTAGGGTTTCTATTTTATTTGATTTCTTTATGAAATTGAGTTTGGTTTGGTAGTCTATTTCATGGGTTTGTTGTTAATTAGGGTGTAGAGGATTGTATAAGGTTTAATTTTGAGTTCTTTAGGAATTTGAGTTACGGGTTAGGGTTTTATTGAATTGAAGATGAAGATTAGGGTTCATGAGTTGGGAAGTTCAAATGAAGAAGATGGATTAGATAGAGGTTAAGATATTAATTCAGGGTATTGCAAAGAAGAATCAGAAGATGATTGAGTTGCAGTTTAAGGATAATTGGTAGTTGAAGACTTGGATGTTGATGTTGTTTATTTGAATTGAGTTGAACAGGGGTAGTTGTTGTAGCTGTTGGGGGTATGAAATAGGGTTTGTAGTTAGATGTGAAGAATTACAAGTGGTGGTGGTGAACTGGAAGAGACAGTAGATTGTGGAATTGTAAATGGTGGTTGTGTTATTGTGATAAGGGTTCTGTTTGGAGAGGAAGATGGTGGTATGAAACTGAATTACAGTGAAGTGTAACTAAAGATTGTTGGTGGTGTTGATCTGGTGGTGGTTCTAAGAAAGGATGAAGTGATGTTTGAATGAGTTTGATGTGCTGATGCCGAAACTGCTTAGATTGCAGTCTAGAGGTGGTGATTGAGATGAATGCTAAGAGATGGGTTACAGGGAAGGTATTGATGTTGTTGTTGTTGCTGTTATGAAGTATGGTTGGATATTGAGTTGGTTACACAAGTGAAACTGTTGGTGTCGATCTGGCTAGGACAACAAAGAGCGAAAGTGATGATTGTGCTAGAAGTAAATGATGTTGCTGGATTCTGGAACTGGGACTAGCCATTGGAGAATAAGAGGATATGGCGAGTACATGTGATGTACTGATGGTTGAGGTTACTTGAAGTAATGTTGTAGCTGCTTTGGTGTTGTGGAAGTAATAGTGGAACGGTTGTGTTTTGGCTGAGATGACATTATAGGATAAAGGTTACAGTTGAGCTCAGTGATGGTGGATGTAGAATTAGGTGTTGCAGGTGGAATGGGGTTGTGTAGATGGTGATATTAAACTTGAGTTGAATGTGTGTACATCTGAATTGAGAGGATGTGCCAAGATGAGATTGGTATTGCAGCTGTAAGTGTTACATTAATGTGTAATGGGATTGCAGAACTGGAGTCAGAGGTAGTAATGAAACTATGATTGAATGAGATGTAAATGAGTAGTGAAGTTGTAATGGTGGTGCTGTGTACAGTTAGAAATGCATCTTTTGTTCTTGGCATGTTTTGTTTGCGTTATGATTGTGCATTAGATGTTAGTAGGGCTGTTCATGGTCGGTTTCGGCTCGGTTTCAAGCCAAACCAAAACCGAAACCAATACTATCGGTTTCTAAAAATCTAAACCAAACCAATCCATTAACCATCGGTTCGGTTCCTTAATGGTTCTAGCCGGTTTCGGTTTATTCCATCGGATATCGGTTAACCGGCTGTTATGTCAGTTTCGCGAAACTGACAGTTCAAATCCAAAAAAAGATAATCATAGTTCAAAGATTTAATCTTTACCTACAGGCTACGGACATTCACATTCCATACACAATCCAAATTCATAACATACACAATCCAAATTCATAACATTCACATTCCATACACAATCCAAATTCATAACATTCTGAAACATAATTCAAATGATAAAGATTACATCTTCTTTCAGTTTCACCAAAACTTATAAAAAAAATAAACTAAGTCAGTGCCACCTAAGCATCCAAGTCTCCATAGCAGCTAAACAACAACAACACTTTCCAGCTATGCAGCCACAAAATCAACTGATAGCTTCAGTTTCCAGGGTTACTGACTGCAATCTCTACTTATCATGATGGCAAGCAATACATGAAAATGGTAACAATGAAAAGAAAGAAACAAAGAAACAAAGAGTATAGATATTTGGAGGATAATGCTATTGGTGAGATGAATTACCTTGGTATTCCTTAGTCATCAATATCATCATCTGTTATGTTTACGAACATGGATTTAGAGAGTGTCCAAAAATTCTGAAATGAATAAATGCACAATTAGTAGTATAAAGTGAGTCTCCAAAAATTCTACAAACAAATTAACAAATAAAATAATACCTGATCTTGGAGGAGGATGTAGTGGTGGCAATATTGCATTTGAGTTAACAGAAGCCTGAATATAAACAAGGCAGAAATTCAAATTAGATAACATGTAAAAAAACATATCAAAGTGCATTCAAATCATCTGACATGTAAGAACAGATTTCATATCAAACAACAATAACTATTTTCAGTTGGGTAAATCAGATAACATCCAAAGAACACAAGCTAATGAACTAGTTCAGTGTCAACAGTACTACCACCACTATTTTCAGTTGGGTAACTACACAAATGTCTCACAGAGTCAAAGACTCACAGACCTACAACTACAAACGGAACACGGAACAATAACTTAGCCGTCTCGCATGCTCACCCTATCACGCAACATGAATACAACCTAACACTAGCCTGCTAGAGATGTTATACATGCCTAACATGCCCCAATCCCAACACCAAATCTGCTCAAGAGAAGTTACATAGGCCTAACTCCTAAGGCAATTCGGCAAACAAAAAACAAAACCACGGAAGTTAACTTTGCTCACTGTAATTATGTTCGCTGTTATGTTACACCCCTTAAACTAAACCATGTGATTAGTTGCTGCTGCTCTATTATTATGTTCACTGTTAGATTGTTATATAGCAAAATTGATAATCCAAAATTCACAAACTAATTATCAAAACCAGAATCAAACCCAAACTAGTTGAGAAATAGGAACTAACGGGTGTTGATTGTGAATCCTTCATGATTGAATCAAAGGGAACCTGCAAAATCAATTATGCAAAATCAATTTTAGTAAACCCTAGTTTTTAAAATTATAAATTATAATCTTAAATCAGCAAAATTATCATCATCATCGAGTTGAAGTACCTTATAATGATGAAAATAGTCGACCTATATAATCGATTCGGTCATGTGACAAGTGAGAAGATGTTTCTAAGTTTGAGAACTTCAGTACATCTGAGAACTGAGAAGATTGAGAAGAAGAAGAAGAAAAACGAGGGTACTGCTTAAAGACGAAGAGAAGATTGAACTAAGGTGGTGGTTTCATTACGGCTGGAGATGGTGGTGGACTGGTGTGGTGGTGTAGAAAATTGAGAGGTTTTTTTTGCTTCTGGCGACTGGAGACGAAGAGAAGAAGAAGAGAAAAAAAATGAAGTTGTCTGGGGTGTAGGTTTAGAATTTAAGAATTTAGGTTTACAAAGTGTGTGATGGACGGGGTAGATTAAATCTATCATATTTTAATCAACTGCCTATATTTATCGGTTTTCCAATGGTTTTTGGTTCGGTTTTCAGGTCAAACCAAAACCAAACCAGTAATGTCGGTTTTCAACTTTTTTTACCATAACCAATCCAAATCTAAATGGTTTGGTTTGGTTTCTTCCTTATTGGTCTGGTTCAGTCGGTTTCCAACGGAAAACCGAAACCATGTTCAGCCTTAGATGTTAGCCTGTGCAAGGCTTTAGCCTTGTTTTTCAGTCAGATGTCTGACTGATTCGGTGTGTCTGACTTAGTTAGTCTGACTGAGTTGAATCGGTGTTGACTCACCGAGTTCCCTATCTTGAAATGAGTCGACTCAGTTGATCTGACCTTGACCAATTGACCATTGATTTGACCTTTGACCTGGACTGTTGACCTGACCTTAGACGTTGACTGTTAGTTTACCTTTGATCATCAGTTTGACCGTTAGTGACCGTCAGTTGACTCAGATGGACCAGGCCTTAAGTTAATGGGCTTGTTTAGTGGCCTTGGGCTTAGGCATAGTTTTCCTTCTTTGATGATTTGGACCCTTGTGGTCTAAATTAGTCTTTGGTTCCTTCTACAAAGTGGTAGATATTCATAAGACATATCTAATAGACTATAACACCAACTTAATTGAATCAATAAACTTTAGATATGCTAAAGATAGATACTGAAAAGGTGTAGAACCATAAATGGACTTAGAACTATTAGATAGTTCACTTAACTTATAGCTAGAGAATTGTATGAGATTGTGTTATGAGCCTTTTGGCTAATCTTTAGAGTGCCTGTGTGATTAACAGTTAATCTTTATTAACAACGATCGATCTAAAGAATGAACCAGTGGATTATGGATCTCAAGGTATGCGAGGCTTGTCATCAAAAGAGGTGGGAATCGATAACGAACTCTCTTGTATTCATTATTGTTTTACAAATCTATATCTTATGAAATGCATACATATCTTTGTTAGTATATGATACGTGTATGCATGTATATATGTGTGTAATACAAACTAGTTTTCTTTTACATTTTGGGATGGGGATTGGATCTTTAGAAAACAACTAATATATGTGTTTTGGGAGCACTTACTTATTTTAAAAAGTGATTCTTTCCATTGACTGGAAAGTGGTTACAATCTTTATTTATTGTTAGCATGAAAGGGGGAAGGTTTTCTTTTTGATTGGTGTGAGATGTGTGCCCCAAATGTTATATCTATTTTATGCAAACTAGCTAGGCCTCGTTGGGTTGAATATTATATAGGTCTGGTTTTAATTTGGCCATTATATTTTCCCTATTTCTGTACGGGCAACGCATGTCTCATACATGGATGTTTACTGTTCTTTTAAATTACTTTCAAAAGCTATCATATTATGTTTTGGTGTTTAGAGAGAATGATATTGAGAATCTTATATATGATTGTTGGATTTACGCGTGGGCGGATACGGGCTCTCCACTGTGTAAGCATTTCGATCGGAAATAATGTTGTTACCATTAGTTTCTTTGAATACTTGCTATGTAGAGTGCGCGTAGAATAAGGTACTGGTAAGGTACATATCGTTTATAACTTCGAGGCCAGAAAACCTCACGGTACTTTAATGATCATTGAAGAATCCGCAACAGTCATGCCTTGCTACTCCGAAGGAAGACGTCGCTCAACTATTATTTATGTTGTGAATATTTGCCGAATGATTGGTTGGTAGAACTTTATATTTCAGTACAATTATTATTCTAATATGCTTTATCCATTTTCTGCGTTTTATCGGTTTTAGCAAAACCCGCATTGTTTCCAAATCATTCTAGTGATTTCTTGAAAGTTAGTTGTTATTTCTGCTGGGCACCCATTTTATGGATGATGTGCTCACCCATTCCCACTTTCAGTTTCAGAGACAGATCAAGTTGTGCATTTGGCGATGAAAGCTTCGAGGAGTTGGTTTCGTTAGTTGGTTAGCTTCCGCTATGTTTTATTTGTGTTTATATTCTATTTGTAAACCAATTCATTATTGTATATGTATTATCGGAGAGGAGTTCTTTATTTATTTTCAGAGAGGGTTTAGATTCGGGTTAAACTTTGTTTAGAACTTCTTTCTTATTGTTTAAATAGATGATTTAGATCCTTAATGCCTCATTTTATAACTAATCTCTTGGATTAGTCAGCTGCTAGCTTAGGGGGCGCTACACTATCAAGGAAGCTAGTGGTCTGCCAGTATCAATTAGAATAGAAACCTTTTGGTTTTGGAGGAGACCAGGAATTCGAATAGTATCACCAGTTGCAGAACCTGTGAGAGCATGTAAGGAAATTTCAACATCAGACTGAATGAGAGACTCATTTGCTTCCTCAAACACTTCTTCCTCTTCCTCAGTTTCTTGTGACTCACTATTCTCAACTTGTAACATGAATATTGTTTGTTTTCCTTTACAAAAGGTCTATAAACAACATCACAATTGAAGCACAGCCATTGAGATCTCCTTTTATTCATTTCCTCCTGAGTAAGTCTCTTAATGGTTGGTGATGGAGTAGTGGATTTAGAAGATGGAGATGAAAAAGACTTGGGTGTCACAGGGGTAGATTTTGGTGAAGTGAGAATGGGTTTTGGTGGAAAGTTTAAAGATGGGTACTGTCTATTGGAATTGAAAGATGTATTGAATGGCTTTCTATATGACTTAGTGGTAGCATCTTGTAGGTTAAGCTTGTGTTCCTGCAATCTAGCTAAAGAAAAGGCATATGAAAGTGTTGCAGGGTGAAACATAGACACAGATTTGCCTATTTCATCTTTTAAGCCACTGAGGAAACTCATAACAAAGTAAGCTTCCGTTAGGGAAGGGTTCATCTGAAGCATTAACGCCTTGAGGGACTCAAATTCCTCAAAATACTCATCTACTGATGAAGTCTGCACTAATTTGTTAAAACTTCCAACAAAGTTTTCCTCCACAAGATTTTCAAAACGAGCACATAAATGGATAACTTAATCATTCCAAGTAATTCCATGCCTATTAATTTGAAAATTTAAGAACCGTTTTTCTGCCTTACCCTCCAGGTAGATAGCAGCTATATCCACCTTCTTATGGTCTTCAATGTCATTAAGTTGAAAATACCTTTCGCTTTTCTGGATCCGTCTTCTAGGATTATCTCCATCAAAACGTGGAAAGTCCAACTTTGGGACACGATGATGTTGATGAACGTAATTCGAATTTTCCTCATGATGGGTGTGAGATCCACTCTCAGCCTCAGTACCAAGAGACCGGTTGTTATTGTTGGGTTTACTCAACAGGGTGATGAGATTTCGATTATTCTCTTGTAAGGTATCCTTGAAGCTAGCTTTCACTGCATCGATTTGAGTAGCAAGATCCACTGAAAGGGATTTAAATTCAGATCTGAGTTGAGTGATGGATGTTATATTAGCATCAACTTTATCAGAAACATCTTTGAGGGTCATTGTGAGAAGGAAAAAAAAATTGGGTTGATTGAACGACTCTGATGCCAATTGTTGTATCCCTACAACAATTAACATACAGAAGGGATAGAAATTGTGAAAATCACCTCCTGAATCGAAGGATTCAAGCCAAATTCTATGCACAGAGGCGCAACCAAGAGTTTTATTAACAACAATATTCAGATAATGAAGAGATGAACTCTTCTTACAACTTTAATAACAAATCATTGAACCCTAATCTAACTCAATCCGTGTCTGACGCGTGGAGATTAATCAACGATCATCACTTAACCAATTGACAGCCTAGCTAACTTACTGGGGCACTCAGCTAAATAAGATAAGGGCAGACTACGGGGTAGCCCTTTATAGAAGGGATACAACACGAGATAACCCTGGAATTGCAAATTTAGTTCAACACAAAAAAAACGTTGAAGAAGAAGAAGAAATCAACGCCGCTGAAACCGAAGAAATGACGCGATTGAGAAAGTAAGGGCCTACTTAAACTCACTTCAGTGCTTCAATTTTATGTTTGCATGTCAAATTAGGTCAGAAAAATCAAATTTATGAATTTATAGTTACTTAGCCGGCAGGGTCTCTGATTCACGACCCTGCCGACTTTTTCATATTTAGAGTTAGTCGGCAAGATCTTAGGTTGAATACCGCGCCGACCCTGTAAATAACAGATATTAACAGCCGGCAAGATCTTCAACCTTAATACCATGCCGATTAAATGTGTTTCTAACAATCGTTGGATTTTAATTTTTTACCCTGCTGACTACTGCTTTGAAAATGTTTGTGTTTCCTGAGGACATTAAGTCATAAGATCGGCATGGTATTTGAATACCACCTGTCGGCTGCTTATTAGTCAGCACTGTATTGATTATAGATCCTGCCGACTAATTGTGTGAAAATCATTTGTGTTTCCTGTGTTCAGACTTTTTATAAGCCGGTATGGTGGTTGCATAAGACCCCGTCGACTATTTATTAGTCGACATATATTATAGTTATCGACTCTGCCGACTATTGTTTAGTAAGGCATTTGGTCATTGTTGTCGACCCTGACAACTACTTGATTTTTTTTTAATTGTTCTTGTTTAGGTTGCAAAAGGGAAAGAAGAAAAATGTTACTCCTCCTTCAAGACTTCCTCGTGTTGGTGACAAACTCTTAACTGCAACACATTGAGGGGCATTCGTTGAGCCGGGAACGCTCAAGATCCGTGAACGGAATGATTCTCAACCACCAACGGAACCAAGTGATTCAAATGAAACTCCAGATGAAGACCAATCAAATCCATCTGGTAGAAGAGGTAATGATCATGATGGTGTTGAAAGAACTCCGGCTGCTGGAAGAGATGATGAGCATGATGATGATGATCAATACATGCCATCTATTGGAGGAGGTAATGGTAATGGTGATAACAATGATGGAGATAAAGATAATGATAAACAAGATGAAATTGTTGAAGAGAAAGAGGATAAAGAAGAGGAAGAAGAAGAAGAAGAAGAAGAAGAAGGTGGAGAAAAAACAAGAAGAAGAAGGTGGAGAAAAAACAAGTAATGATCAACAAACTCAAGATGCATCTGCAACTGCAACTGCAACCGCAACTGAAAGACCAAAGAGGGTTATCACTAAACCAGCTGATTCCCACATACTTCCCAATCACTTGAAGGTGCAACTGAAACCAGACCATCCTCCACTAGGGACCCCAGAAGATGGTGGACATGTTCTTTTTGGATACAAAGACTAATGGGCACGTGAAATCCATGGTGTTATCGTAAGTAATCTCAATAAAACTTTGTTTTTATTTAAGTGTATTTATCTTAAATTTGCTTCAAGTGTTTGTATTTGTTTTAATTTTGTGTTTTTGGTACTTAAGATCACAAGCATGCCATCCGTCTTTTGAGGCGCCAAGATTCAAACACTATGATGACATTATGGACACTTGACAAGGAATGTGATGAGGTGAAAGCGATTGTCAAGAACTCCGGGTTGTGGCCTGCGATGGAGAGTTCGATTGTTGAGTTTGACAAAGTTACTGTATCTGCATTCTGTGAGAGGTTCTACGGAGAGACTGATACAATGTTATTCCCATTCGATGAGATGGCGGTAACTCCCGATGATGCTCATCAAATTCTAGGCCTCGAGGTTGAGGGAAAAGCAATCAGTGATGGCTACGATGATGCCATTTCCTGGGAGAATATCTTCAAATTGACCAAGATCTTGTTCGGTTTGGATGAGAAGCAGTCCGAGTCTTTGTTTGTGAGAAAGGATGGTTATATAAGCAGGAAGTTAAGTCTGAAGATGTAGAGGGACACATACTCTGGGACCTAGAAAATCTATGATGACGAAGGAAGTGTGTCCATGGTGCAAATCAATGCTACTGCGTCAGCTTATTTGCTATACATCTAGGGCAACTGTATCTTCCTCGACAGTTCCGGAAGCTTGGTCGACGCCAAGTATCTTCAACTATTGCATCCCTTTCATGAGATGCATAAGTATTCTTGGGGTACCGCGGTGGTTGCCTTCTTGAATACGGAGTTGACAAAGGATTCAAGGGCTCTAGTGAAGCAAGTTAACGGAAATCTATGTCTCTTCCAGGTAATTCAATTGTATAAATCATTTATATTTGCAAAATGCTTATAAGATAAGATTCTTACTAAACTTTGTGTTTGCATAGGCTTGGATATATGAGCACTTCCCTTCTTTGGTGAAAGCCAACCCCCACATCAAAGTGAACACTAATCTTGCGAGTGACAAGCCAAGAGGACAACGATACAGTTTTACTAGTGCTCAGGATAAGGATATGCCACAGCAGCTTATCAACATGCGAGTCGCCTTGGAAAAAATGACTGCGGATGAGGTAATATTTGATCTGTATCGAGATGATATAAATGAAGGTATAATCATAAGGATAGATGATGTTGCATTCTAATACGGTCCCTTGTTTTACCCCCAAGGATTTTCTATGTACGATCCACATCGGGTAATACGACCAGTGGGTTACGTCCAAGAACAACCCCATCCCAGTGATGATCCGTTCTTTAAAGTGGAGAGGGAAGGGTGCAGCACATCCCAAAAAAACATTAACGTCTGTTACGCTCCACCACCAGAGATTTCTCATTGGGATAAAAGATGTGACGGTAAAATCGATACGAGTCTTTTGGACGAGGTGACCGAAGGTCATGAAGCTCATGAAAATTACATGCCGTGGTACTTGGGTTTTGCTAGTCCTAATGTGATTAGGGAAGAGACTGTTGAACAACCGGCTCATAAGAGGAAGATGCCACCGAAAGACCCAACAACAAGTCTTAAGAACTTTGTAAGTATTTTAGACTTGCTCTTATTGTTTTAAGATTACATTATCGAATCAGTTTATTAATTTTTTATTGTTTAATTGAAAATAGAAGGAGCATTTGAAGACCCTTGTGAAGATGATGTGTTGCGCGAGAGAAAGTGGTGAGCCTTTATCGATTGAAGAGCAAACTAAGCACATTGACTATGCTAGCAATGTTGACAATAAAGATGCCACCAAAATGTTCCAGCAAGCTAATGTTGAACTAAAGAGGAATGCTCAACTAAAGAGGGAAGCACAAACCAAGAGGAATGCTGAACAAAAGAGGGCTTCTAAACGTGTAAGTGGTAGTGGTCGTCATGAAAATGCTAAACGGGGCCGTGGTGGTGGTAGTGGTCGTGGTCGTGAATGATTGCATTTCTAGTTTATTTCTTTATGTGTTAGACATTATGTCAAGGCTAGTGGTTTGACAAAAAAAATTAAGGTTTATGGGACATATGTTTTCTTATTTTGGACAAATGTTGAATTTCTAGTTGTTGAATGAATGGTTTGTTTAGCGTTAAGTTTCAATAATTCATCCGACAGGGTCTTGAGTGAATGTTTTGTTAAGTTACAGTGCCGACTAAACCAGAGATGGCAAGGTTGTGAACTGGCAGACTGCCGGCCCTGACAGCAGAAATGGTGCAGTTACCAGGGTCGGAAAGGTAAGAAAATTAAGACCTTGCCGAGTATATGTTAGTCGGCAATCTAATGAACAAATACCTTGTCGACTATATGCAGCATAATATGACCTCCTCCGGTGTTACAAAAATCTTAAATTCGACAGGGTAAGAAAATTACGACCCTGCCGACTATGTGTTAGTCGGCATTATATTAAACAAATAGCTTGCCAACCATATGCAGCAGAATATGACCTTTCCTATGTTTGAAAAAAAAAATAGCCGACAGGGTTAGAAAATTACGACCCTGTCGACGGTATGTTAGTCGGCATATTGGGTAAACAAAAACCTAGCCGGCGATTTCAAAATTCAATTTTTTTTTAAGTACAACTGCACTGATTGACTACCCTAACGGCCAAATTTGGGCACCATCCTATAAATACACTAGTTCTCTCTACAAAACAACACACACCTATTCGCATATACTCTCCAAAGCTCATTGATAAGCACGTAAGTGCGACACAATTGTACCCATATTTACACTAGCTAGGTTTCGCTATTGAATTAATAATGTTGTTTTAGGCCTTTTGTAGGAAATGCTAGCAATTCAGATCACCGGAAAGATACACGGCAAAATGTGCAGTTTTATGGTGTTTGCAACTAAAATCACATGAGCTACAGTAAACATGTGCGGATCTATGTAGTGACTTGGGAGCCAGCCCAAAGTCCAATTTTTTTTTTTTTTTTTTTAGGCTCCCAAAGTCCAATTTTTTTTTTAACATTTTGTAGTGCAATTATGTTTAGTTACAAAAAAATCAAGCCTAAATAATTGGCTTAAGCCAGCCCTTGTCAAGCCAATTTGTTTTCAAGCCACCCAATATTCATTTTCTGATTCCGCCACTGATAGTAAACGATACCAGAAGAAAGAAAAATAGAAAATATAACTATGGGCAGCCAAGTTAATTATTGTCGCAGTACAACCCAACCCTCTTTATGCACGTGAGATGATAAAGTGCTGGACGTATTTGCATGGTGGAGACAAGAGGAGTACACGTTCATCGGTGTACACTAAGCATTCTCAACATTTTTATATTAAGTCTTCCACCAAGAGAAAACAACAGGGAATGAAGTTCATTTCTTTTTCTTTGAAACCTAAGCCTCTTACAGTAACAGCAGTCGCATATCGATTTATTTCATCCATATAGTATCGATTGTTGGTCTTGAAGGAGAAAAATGGGACTTCAAAGACTCGTGTGAACCAGGTAGGAAGGGAAACAAACGGACAGGGTTCACATGGAATAGAAACTACAGCCGGCGGCTAGCCGAACTTTGCGAGACAAGGAGCTGGTGATGCTGTTGAATGGTCAGAGACTAAGATATGGGGCTGTTATTCGAATATGAGTTGGTGCAGTGGCCTGAATTGCAATCGATATGACCAGAGAAACCGGGAAAGTGGTGTTGTGACATGAAGAGAGATTGGTGTTATGTCTGGCTGGTGGAGAAATTGTCTCAACATACCTGCGAGTGAAGAAACTAAAAGACCAGGGAGAAAGGAAAGCCGTGTTAGTGGAGATTGGTTGTGGTGAGATGGTTGCAGTTGGAGTTGGTTGAGACCGGAACTGGCTGAGTCGATGAAGTTGGGGTTTGGCTGTGGACCTCGAATGGCTTTATTGGTGACCATCTGTGGCTGAGTTTAGTAGAGGATGAATATGGGTTTTCGAAGGCAAGAGTGTAGGAGGTATTAGCTCAATGAGCTTTGCAAGAAAAGAAGAGTTATGGATATACAGGGAAGACGAACCAATGCCTGCTGCCGTTTGTTGCATGGCTGTGAATCATGAGGCGTTATCATAGTCGTTGGAGGTGGTTAAGCTGTAGGAAATTGATCTTGTGCCGAGTATTGGGTTTGTTGGGCTTTTGAACTCGACTGACGATGGTGGTATTGATTAAATGGTGGACGCGAACCGGAAGAAGGGAAGAACAAGGAGAAGATGGTGCGAGTTTGAAATGGTTTTGAGCTCGAACTTGTGGCAATAGTGATAACAGCGACATCAACGGATCTATGGGGTTGTACTATGGAATTTGGGGATAGTTTGAGTTGTGTGTTGTGGACGTGAGAAAAGGGACTTGTTTCCTTTCTGGTCATGTGATGATCCGAATCCATGGTCATAAAAGAATACAGTATAAAACAAAGTATGGTTTGGAAGGAAAATATATGGGAGCACGTGCAATCCAAGTTATGATTGGTCAGTTTGTTAATGGTGTCGACATAGTGGATATTTGTTTCCCATTATTTCTCAATTCTTTCCACGATATTAGTTGGACGATGGAGTACTGAAAGAGGAGGCTTCTGCCATTTTTGGGCCAACGGCCGGCTACAGATCCGTGAAGAATAGAAAAGAAGGGTTTGCGATTTTGGTTTCTATTCGGTTTTTGATTAGCTAGGGATTTATTTGTATTGATTTGTGGTTTTTGAGAAAACTATGTCAAGCTAATCCATGTTAAGGTGAAAGGATGAACTCGTAGGTGATTTATTTTGTGTTCTTGAATAAAGTCTCTACCAATTGAACTTAATGAAATGTTTGTGATTCTCTTTCAATGTTTTGCCTTCTAGCTATATTTTTCAGGTTCTATGCCATGTATACGCCATAGTTAGATTAGTAGAAGAACTCATTGAACCTTTGCAAGAATTGAATTATGAATTTCATTTGACTATTTATGCCATGTATATCTAGTGCTTAAGAATTCTACATTAAGGTGAGAACAAACTACCGTTTTGAGAATGATAATTCTTATCGACGATTCTTAACAAAATATCTTCCATGTACTAGTAGTTAGGTTTGCTATTTTACATGAATAAATTAGAGATTTTTGTGATTGAATACAAATAACTTACCTACAACGGATTCCCGGAACCTTAACACTTTCACATCTTTGGTTAGATTTTTATTACTTTGCTATCATTTTTCCCGAATTTTTGAAAACTCTCAAAAACATTACATTGTTGATTAGTGACTCTTGATATTAGCCAGTAGTGGTATTTCACACTCCTCGTGGGAACGACCTGTACTTACCATTGTCTACTAGTTAGACGTTATGCACTTGCAGTATATTTATTGTAGGTTTTTGAGCCTATAACTCATATCATCATCTAATCTTTCTAACTCTCCCAATACCTCTACATACAACAATGGCGTCATTTGATTCAAATGAAGATCTATCCATCACCAAAGCATGGTACGCCGATACTCGTATTAAAAATCAGTCCTCCGTAAGGGTAGATGCCGAAACCTTTTGGGCAAAGGTATACAACAAATATAGGAAAGAGTTTAGGAATCCGAATGGAAGAAGTGTTCAACAAATCCATGATAGGCACCTAGTCATCGAAAATGCGATACTTGCTTTTTTAGCTATCCAAAAACAGATTTTGAACGCTACAACCCACTTTAGCTACTCCATTGAACAATTTGTAAGTATTTTTATGGTTTATTTTACGTAATCCAAGTTGTTTGATCTTCCTACTAAACACCAATAACAAAGTAAGTTTGTGTCGTGTTTTTGTAGCACCAAGTCGTGAAAGCCCGCTACTTGGAGGAAAATGGGGAATCATTCGCATTTGATGCAAGCTATCACTTCATGGTATCCAAAATCCGGGAGTTTCCCCCTGTATTTATGGTGGGTGGATCGGACTCGGATTCCTCGAATGAAGATTGATGGTTTTATAAGTTTTTGTGTAGGTTTTGTGGGTATATCTCTATGTAAACCCTCACGAGACTATAGTCGCCTAGGGGTTCAAAGGCTTGATGCACGTGCTAAGTGCATCCGTTATTCCTACGACAAGGAGTTATATTTTATGTTTCAATCAATGCAGTAACAAAAATTGCATGAATAAAGTGAATTACAGCTTTCAAGATTCTGTTTTCTTTTGGGTATAACCAAATGTCAGCAAGGTAGTAAGATTATTACAATGCCGACTATACCTTAGCCGGCAATGTGGGAAATCAAATAGATGTCGACTATAGGTTAGCAGGCAAGGTAAGAAATCAATAAGATGCCGACTAGTGAAGCATTTACAACAGTCTCCTGTGTGTCAAAAATAATATAGTCGGCATTGTTATTTAGAATGAACCATGCCGGCCAACGTTAGTCGGCATCTTCTTCATTCGTCGACCTTGCCGAATTTTCATATTTTCTGAACTGAAAGTGTCGATTTCTTCTTTAATTTTGAGTATGATTTCATACAACATCTTTGCAATCCCTTTTTTTATAAGTGTTTGAGTAGTGTGCTTTCATTTCCGTTGCAAAAAATATTCTCAAAACAATTTTTTTTAATCAAAAATCTTCCCACATAAGTTCAATCAAAAACAAAATTTTATAAGTTTTAATCTACTCAATTAATCAATCTAAACTCAATTAATTAACCTAATCAAAAAATTTAGTGTTAATTAAACAAGGGTATATTAGCCATTTAGAAAATACATGGTTAAGGGGTGTCCTGTTTTACTTCAAAATGACCCAAGTTTTGTCAAATTAGGTATACCCCAATTAATCTGGGTATACCCCCAATCTCGCCAAGTTTTTTATTCCCATTCTTGTTATGTGAATGCAAATTTTCACTTATTTACCCAGATTTTTTTTGAAGGTTACGATGAAAAGATCAACAAAAAACACTACAAATATAAAGAAGACTCATTAAACAAGTGAGTAATACACGAAGGAGGGGAAGTCAACCACTGATTAGACAGTTGGTGTTCAACAACATGAGCTGCCAAGGAGTAAACCATAACATTGGCCTCCTTTTTGGTAAACCTAAATTCAACATACTCGAAAAGACTAAGATTATCCTTGATTGTAGTAATAGTATTCTTGATACTTCAAGGAATTAGAGACTTATTGTATTTCAAAGAGTTAATCACTATGAGGGAATCACCTTCAATGATAAAATGCTTTAGCTTCTTTCTGATAGCTAATTCAATAGTCACCAGAGCACCACAAGCTTCTGCTTCAACTGGAAAATTGAACTCAAGAGCTTTTATCTGACAACCACTGAAATCAGAGAACTAATCCCTAGCAACTACTGCACAAGCGTATCCTTTTGAGCCAACGGGACCATCAAAGTTGATTTTGATATTTGAGGACAAATGAGGAGATCACACAGTTTCATATGATTCTAAAAGATCTTGTTCAGTAGGAATCACTGTAAAATCCTGAATTATGTCATCAATATTGTACCATTAAAAGACCTCCTGCATCATTGACTGCATATTGATTTTAGCTTTGTTGAATAAGTTGTGATTTCTGGTTTTCCAGATAACCCACAACAGACAAGCCCCCAGTTTTAACCTTGAATAGTCTTCACCTTTTAATAACCAACTCTTTATATAATGATGTATTGATGGATTCATTCTTTCACCAGTTCTGAAATTCATAAGAGAGGCAAAAAGAAAAGCTTGAGAAACTGGGTAATAAATGAAGAGAAGTTTTATTGTTTTTATAACATACTTACACAATCTGCATTTAGAATTATGATATTTCTAGAATTTCAGTAATCTGCTCCCACAGCAATCCCATTGTTAAGAAGTCTCCAGATAAACATGTGTATTTTAGGAGGTATAACTTTCACTGGCCAAAACTTCTTCCAAGGAAATTCTTCATAATTACCACCATTGAAAGAAGAAGGAATTATGTCATGTAGAGTTTTGATGAAGGATTAGGCCGAAAAGATCCCATTAGGGTGGTGAGTCCACAACAATTTATCCTCAATATTTCTATCTGATTATTAGCGATGTAGATATCCAATATATTAGTGACTTCATGAGGAGGAAACATGTGCTCAAGCTTATTTGTATCCCATCTGGTAGGATTCTGGATAATCAACTCATCCACCGTAGAAGGACAATTAATAACATATTGATTTGAAGTAGGTCTCTTATTATTGATGTTGGGAATCCAAGGGTCATTCTTTATATTTATACTTTTTTTAGTACCAACAGCCCAACAACATCGATCTTTCATATCACTTTCACAATTCAGCATTGCTAACCCAGTAAAAGAGCATTTTAGAGCTTTTTGCATATCCCAAAAGTTGTCATTTGAATATTTTTTTCCATCATGCTGGCACCACCAAACAGTCATTGTTCTAAGAGTTTCGATACCAGTTTAGCTATTATAGCTTTGTTTAAATATTGTGAATTTCTAATGCCCAAACAGCCTAATTCTTTCGGCTTCTCAAATTTATCCCAGTTAATCAGATTAGCTTTTTTTACCTCTAAAATGTCCCCACCAAAAATTATGCATCGTCCTTGTGAGTCTGCCCGAAATCTTCTTAGAAATGACATAAGTCGCCATATAGTGTGAAGGGATAGGACTTAGAACATGCTTGATCGTGATAGTTATGCCTGCATGAGTTGAATGAATTCTCTTCCTCCCTGCCAGCTTAGTATCAAATTTATCAACCAGGAATTCAGAAGCATCAATCCTATATGAGGACTTGAGAAGTTGGTGACTGATATACTTATCAGAAATTTGTATTTGTTGAACTCCTATCATGTTGGTAATCTACCTCTTCTGCTCGGACTAACACATCTACTAAAGTGAATAGTGATTTATGCAATTAGTACACTGTCGTGACTAAGAAGCATATGTGTTGAGGGTTCTTTATAAAGTATTTATAACATTCTCATCAAGATCCCCAAAAAGTATGAGATCAGCAACAAACATTAGATGTGATACATAGGGTTTTTTTTGTAAGTCCAAATTATATTAATATTTACAAGAAATGAGGTCAACAGACCCCCAAAAATTACAGACTATCTAAATCTATAAAACGAGACATTATTGGGCCGACCGACCGGAGGGCCCAAAGGGAGGGAGTCCCTTTTATGGCCACTTTTTTTAAATTGAAACCTCACATAAATTTGCAATTTCATAAAAAGATTTTAGTAGTGTGCACTTGATAATACCAAAATATCCCTCCCTTTGAGTCCAATTACTATAACTCCTTATGTATCCTATTCTTTAGGAGTATAATTGGCAACCAAACTTTAATATAACATATCTAAAAATCCGTGCCTTGGACTTTTACAAATTTTATCTCGTTGGAAAAAAAATCTACGCAATGAGTACAAACAACAATATCAAATTTAGACTTTTTACGAAAAATTTGGAGGTATTTACCATTTTAGGCACAATTTTAGAAAATTAAATGTATATCCATTATACAAACTACCACAAAGGATACATAATACTTTATGTAGCCATATTTTGGTTTATGCATGTAACTAATTTTCGTTGCAACTAATAAAACGATGTACTCCCTCTATTTCAAGAAAAATGATACTTTCACTTTATGCATAGTTTTCGAAAATTCAATGCATAGCCATTATGCAAACCACCACAAAGGATGCATAACATATTATGCAGCCATATTTTGGTTTATGCATCGACTAATTTTCCGTTTCAGGAAAAGTGATACTTTCACTTCGTTTCAGCAAAATAGATACTTTCACATTTTCAATTTCCCTATGTTTCAGGAAAAGTGACCAATTTATAAATTTGGCCTATTATTAGGCAAAATGAAACTATGAAAATATCGTTTTTCCTGAAACGAAGGTAATATATGCCTACCGGCGGAAATTGTTATTTGTTTCGTTTTTCTTCGGTCGGCCCTCCCCACCACGGCAGCGGTGTTCTAGTGATATTCAATAGAGCTCAAAAAATATGTTCTCTCATCATAACTCAAACCCTCCCCATTTTGGATAAACAACCACGTTTCGCCATAACATCCGATGTGAAATTTGCCTTACGTTACGTATGCTGAAATCTTATTGTTGTATAGTTATGACGTACCGCTAACCACCCTTGTTTAACAATACAAGTCACTTCATTAGAATCCTAGGCCGTAATTAACAACACTAATAAAGTCAGGACGGATCAGAACTCGACCAACTTGTCATTTCAAAACTCGACCTACAATAACACCCATCAGTTCTGCAAAAATAATTATCTAAAATTCCAAGACCAATGCTCATCGCTCCTAAAAAATTGCAAGCTGCATCTCTCATTGGTAGGCTTAGAAACCTACTATAATATACCGCAAGCGCACGACGTCTATAACGCAGACAATGGAAAATACGGGTCGATCCTACGGGGAGCTGGATTGGTAAAACTAAATCTCTAAGTTTTACTAGTACTAGTTTATAAAGGAAAGGGTTGTCGATACGACAAGGATATGGATGATTATACAAAAGAACTAAGATTACAGAGCAATAAAAGGTAAACTAGGGCTTCGAATCCACCTCCTAAACGCATAGAAATCCCTAATTTGATATACTAGCTCTCCTTTCAATCAAGGAGCTATAGAAGTTCTAGCCTCAAACTACCTTGAAGATGTGATATAATCACTAACAAATATGATGACTTAATCTCAGCAAAATATGTCAATTCCTAGAATTACCTATCTGTTTAAGGCATAGGTAATCACAATTTGAACTAAATCAATTTACATAGAGCTGGAAAACATAACAAAGAATTGATCAAACTACCAAGGATGCAAGACATACAAGGTGAAAGTAATTTGATATGCAATCAGAGATTAATCATACTTTCAATA
Source organism: Papaver atlanticum (assembly GCA_023531105.1). NCBI lineage: Eukaryota > Viridiplantae > Streptophyta > Magnoliopsida > Ranunculales > Papaveraceae > Papaver > Papaver atlanticum. Next base: position 2,181,359 of record JAJJMB010002379.1, on the reverse strand, counting down.
AAAGTCCATGGAGAACAAGTAAAATCAAACAAAGATATTCTATTTATTTAGGGGTTTCATCTAGACCCAAATAGAAAATTAAAACATTGAAAGTGCTGAAGATAGAAAACCTAAATTACTACTAGAGCTTGGTGCACCGGATACTCCGGGCATACCCTTTTTCATCAAAAACCCACTCCAAATTTATACATAATTTTCACCAAATGTCAACAATAAACAACTGTGAAATTAGGTATAACAGTTGTGCTGCTTACTAGTTGTCTGATATCAATTGAACCACTTGACTCTTGATTGCTCACTGTCTTCAGTATGGTGCTGGTGAATACATTGATTTCCTCAACACTCAAGCTCCATCAATACCCATTCCTCTTTCACTGAATGCATACGGCTAACCCTAGAATCATATAGGTTAGCAAAAGAAATTTGATAAATTGAGTTGCTGGCAGAATGAATGGATGAATGAGTGTTTTACAAGGGAAATCAATTGGATAGAGGTTTGGGAGAGGTTGAGTAGGCGGATAGGGGTGAGGTCGTGGTGGTTGGAGTACATAGTAGAGAAGATGGAGTGAATTGGGAGAAAACTGAAGCTTCTGGTCGTGAAGATATTTTGGGAGAAAAAGGGGGAGGCGATTTGGTGTTGAGCGAGAACATCAAATTCGATGAAACGGGTACAGCAACGGGTCAAGCCCTGGGTTTGTTTGACACTTCTTCTATCAAGCCCAATTCTTCTTTTTGGCATTATGCAAAAGGATTGCAAGAGGAATTTCAAGCGGATTGCACCTGGTGCAATTGGAAGTCAACTGTCTTTTGCGCGACATTTTTCCTACACTTCTCACGACCATTCCGCGAAACTCTTGCTTTTTGCCTCTGACCACCAATTCTCTGCTCCTTTTGCTTCTCTAAGCATCCAAGCTTTATTTACTACCTAAAAACATAAAATAAATTCGTAAAGATAATTATTCTCAAAAACAACGAAATACAGAATTTGGGATAAAATGGAGAATTAAAGCACAAAAGATGAGATAAATGCCAATAAAAAGATATAGAATTATGCAATATTTGGCACTCATCACTAACTACTACTCCCGCCCCAGCAACGTCCGAACACCCTCTTGCTGCTCTATTGCAACACAAAAGCAACTCATTATCTTTTGTGGGGCTCCAAAGACACCCTACAGGATCAATATTATTTATCTTTCTATACTTTAATCGAAAGTAATTCAGAATTTACAAGTCTTCAGGGGTGTTATGCATGAAACTTTTAAGACGCCGCGAGTATTCATGTATCAAATGTGACACCTTCTTCTTAAATAATACCTAATTGGCTGTTTTCTTCTTATAAACTATTTTGTTACTTATATTCCACAATTCAGACTGTGTAACCCATATTGCTATAGTCCACAAATCAGATTTCTCAGTTTAGTAGATTTATAATAAGTTATAGCGTTCAAATGGGGTTGAATATTAAAAATACTAGATAACCAACTCCAAGCACGAACTGCAAAAGAACAACTCCACGGTATATGGTTCAAGGATTCCTCAGCTTGCTTACACAAGTAACATTTGTTTGAGATAACAATTTTGAACCAACTTTGCACCTTAAATAAAATATCGCACACATCATGCAAGAATTTCCAATTTTAAGCCGCATGATTAGGATTAATATCACTGCACCACAGCAAAGAAGTACCCTCAAAATATTCATACCTAGTGTGAATGAATTCCTTAGATGATCGTACAGAGAAACACCTTTTAAATATGGCTTCCATATTCGAATATCATCCCCTCCCATCGGCCTTAGAAGGTCTTTAAGAATTATACCAGCACTGAGCATACGTTGTGTATGTTTATCCGGTATCACCCAAGCTCCATTCGCAATCAGAACATTAACCATAACTTGGTGATCTAAACCTTCAGATTTAATGATATTTGCAATAGAAGTATTAGCATACCAAACATCAAAAGTTGAACTTTCATCCCCTATCAGGACTTTAGTGTTTGTATCCACCGCATTATGAGCCAACCAAATATCTGGTAGCTCAGTATATTTAACTTCATACTCTTTGATTTTACCCAATATTGTTAAAAATTTATCTAAAAGAAAACGAGCCCAAACCTTTTTCGAGTTTTCATATCCCACCACAGTTTCACAGTCAATAGTGGAAGATGTTGTGTTGGTATTGAGTATGCGGGGTTGGTTATAGAGATTAAAAAAAATGGAAAATAAGACCATGGGAGTTTCTTAGAAAAGATTGCTTCACTGCATCACCTGTCATCATCATGAGGGAAGGTTTCTCAGTAGCTCAAGTGACAGTGATTTGCTTACCATGATATTCATAGGAAATACTCAAGTGTGTAAGGTTAATGTGACATCCCCAAGCTTGCGCAACTAATCTGCACCAAGAACCATGTCACATCCTGATATGAGACATATCTACACAAGTCATATATATTCCAAGATATGGTTAATACCTTGGATATTTGTTAGCTTTGGTATTTTAATTATTAGGACAATTAGTTTATTTCTTAGATTTATCCAGTTTTTATGAGAATAATATATTCTTCTAGATAGTTTAGTAACTTTAACTAGACTTTAGGGTTTTCAGGTTGCGGGCTATAAATAGTCATTTCCATTATCATTGTAATTTAGCTTGCGAGCTCGTTTATCAGATTAATGAATTATTGATTAAGTTGTTGGATTAACACCATTACCTTTTGATTAACTCTTGGATTAGAGTTTTTATTATTCTCATTTGCTCCTGGATTGGAGTTGTTCATCTTCTTTTGGGTCCTATTACCGGAGTGGATTCTCCGCATGTCAGTTTATTTCAAATCGTTTTCGCTGTGATGTATCATGTGGTTACCAGAACATGCTTTTCCTATGATGTTCATCTGTGGGTTTACCTAGAAGAATCAGTTGAGGAGACCTGTGAAATCTAGGTATTTTTCCTAACACAAAAAAAATAATGAGATTTCTGTTCTTATATCATCAACCGCCACCTTGCATTGGTAAGTCTTTTTACCGCACCTTTATAGTTCTTAAGTAACTTTTGACATTACAAAAAGGGGAACAGTTCACTGCCGTGAAGAATTATCTGTTTTGTGCATTGTTAGCCCTAGATTCAGTTGTTCTTAGTGAACGAAATTACGTAGATCTGTTGGATGAACTTTGAAGTTCGAAACAAGTTTGGTTTAGAAAGCCCAGACCATTAAGCTTATTCCATCTTGTCATTTGCGCATCATGTTCATGTAGTGACTTTGAGCATCAGTCGTTTTCCATGTTCTAAAAGTACTTCAATCTTTATAGACTTAAGACTATTGAGAATCCAACATAGACATGGGAGGAATCAATATTAGATCACCCAAGTTCGTTGGAGCAGTTAATGGTAGCGTCTGCTGTTTTATAGTCGATGATAGTTGTATTGAAAACTTGGTGTCGTGAAGAATGGTGGAGATGTTGGGTATGGAAATGGATTGGTATCCTTGTTCGGATAAAATTGAGTGTATCAACAGGGGATTGAAAACTTGTGTCGGTGTTTGCAGGTTTTCATTATCAATTGGTAAGAAACGTTTTGACTCAATTGTTTGTGAGGTTGTTGACATGGATTTTATCGTGATATCGATATCGTGTTAGGAAGACCGTGGTTTTCTGATGTTAATGTCGTTCGTAGCAGACGAGGAGACAATGCTTATGAGTTCATATGGGAAAATACCAAGATGATTTTTATACCAAGTCTTCGACCTTCAAAGAAGAAGAGGATGTAGGATCGAAGACTTTATGCGCAACAATTGATAAATTGGGCCTACAACAAGCAAAGAAATGAAGCCAATGGTTACCATGGCTTTACAAGCTACGGGAGGAGACTGCATGTTGGTTCCAAAATCAGTCGAGATTGGTGTTTCTCAACAGGGTGGCATGTTATTTTCAGCCAAGTAGACAATAAACGTTGCTTTATATGTTTCTCGTCATTATGAAAATCCATTTGCTATATATCGTGAAGTAAAACCCATGTTTTATGGATGTCGTGATTATGTTCATCTGCTAGAGATGAAATCTCTCATCCATTGTCGTGAGCTTGCTAGAAAACATCAATTCAACTTCTTTATACGGGAAGGGAGGGGCTGGCAAGTTTGACTTGTATTTGACTTGTCTTATTCGTTGTAAACTCGAGGCAAGTTTCTTCACAGTCGGAGAGCCTGATATAGGACATATCTTCACAAGTCATATATATTCCAAGATATGGTTAATACCTTGGATATTTGTTGGTTTTGGTATTTTAATTATTTAGGATAATTAGTTCTTTCTTAGATTTATCTTGTTTTTATAGGAATAATATATTCTTCTAGATAGTTTAGTAATTCTTGACTTTAGGGTTTTCAGGTTGCAGGCTATAAATAGTCATTTCCATTATCATTGTAATTTAGATTGCGAGCTTGTTTATCAGATTAATGAATTATTGATTAAGTTGTTGGTTTAACACCGTTACCTTTCGATGAACTCTTGGATTAGAGTTGTTATTCATCTCATTTGCTCCTGGATTGGAGTTGTTCATCTTCTTTTGGGTCCTATTGCCGGAGTGGATTCTCCGTGTATAGGTTTATTTCAAATCGTTTCCGTTGTGCCGTATCACATCCCCCAGTGGTAATAATCTGACATTATCCATAAACTTGTAACCTTGTACTCCAATACAAGTTGGACCAAATTCATGTGTTGATTGTCTTTTCATCGTTCGCAACAATGACTAGCAATGGGGCGGCAGGTTCTATAAGCTATTTCAATGGTTTTTCTAGAGCATTATCAATAAAGCTTGTCTTGTTACTAGTATATATTAGTATGGTTTTCCCTATTTCCCGCCCCCACTTTCCCTATTTCCCGTCCCTCTTAATTCATATCCCCAATTATCCTAAGTGACACCCATTTAAAATTTCATATGTCCTAAATACTATCTCTTGACTTTTTATTTTAACCCAACAATAAATCCACCCTACAACTAAACAAAACAACAACAAAAAACCTAGGCAACAAATCAAGTTTCCATCTCCATCACCGCCGACCACCACCTCTTCCGACAATCAAAATTGTAAGAGACTTGCAGTCATCAGTAGATGTTATATCAGTGAATATAGAGGAGAAAGTTTGGTTGGCGTGTGTGAATTAAAAATGTGACGAGGGTAACTAGGCCATCATATGACTTAAAATTAGTTGGAGTTGCGCTTATGATTAGATCACACACTAATCTTTTGTTAGGTAGAAATTTGGAAGCATGTACGTCCAGTCATACAGTACACACGTATGATGAGTTAGATAGCGGAACTAGAGATTCTTTACTTTGGTTTACGAGAGATCTTGATCGTTATTCACTTGAGAATTTTTTGTTGTTGTTGTTCAAGCCAATGAAATTATAGAAGATCATAGTAAAGTTGAGACACGAAAAAATTCTACTATGGTCATGGTGGTCTTGAATCTTCCAAATTTGTTCGAAATCACCTCCATAATTGAATCTTCTATTATAATGGTTCACCGAATAATCACCGATTAATTCATCAAACAACAAATTAAATGACAAAAGTTTAAAAAAAAATGTATATTATAATTATTAATTAGAATCCAACTTAGGATTTCTAACTTAATAGTATTTTTTTTTTGTTTAATGAAAAAGAAGGATTAACGAAGAAGAAGAAGACTAATAAAAGTGGTCATAGTCAATTTGACTTTTATAGGTGGTACATAGGAAAAACCAAAATTGAAAAGTAAGTTGATTTTAGAAATTGTGAAAGGATGGGAAATAGGAAAAATGGGGATAGGAAATAGGGAAAACCAATAGTATTGAGATTTTGTTTTTCTCAATGAGTCCCGAAATTTAAATTGTGTCATCTGATATATTGCATATGAGAGCATGAAAATATATCTTCATGTCATATTCGATAGGTGATTCTACAGCTTCCTCAAAGAGCTCATCCTCTTCCATGTGTTGAACTTCCTGACCTTCCACTTGCAGCATATAAATATGTTGTTTTTCCTTGCAAATTGACCAGGTTTGTAAACCAGTTGCAGTTATAACATAGGCCCTTCTCACGATATATTCTCATATGTTCATAAGTGATTCTTTTGATGGGTGGTCCTGAAGTTAGAGTCTTTGATTGGGTATTGAAATAAGTTTTGGGTCTAACAGCGGTGGACTTAGGTTTCATGGGATCCATGAGTATGAGTTTGGGTGGAAAGTTTGTGTTGGAAAATGGCATGTAAGTTTGGAAGGAGCTTATGAAATATCGAGTGAATGGTTTAGTGGACTGAAATTGCAATTCATAATTCTGTTCTTTCACTCGAGATAAAGATAATGCTTGAAGCATGGTGGTGGGATAAAACTTAGCTACGACATTACGAATCTCATCTTTTAACCCACTGATAAAACTCATAACAAAATATTTTTCATCAAGAGAAGGATTCTTATTTAATATTAGAGTTTTAAGAGCCTCAAACTCTTCGAAATGATCTTTCATAAAATTAATTTTAGATAATCTATTTGAGATACCCACAAAACTTACATTAATAAGATTTTCAAATTAAGCACAAAGACCCTTAGAAAAATCATGCCAAAGAATCAAATGCCTTCCAATTTCAAAATTGACAAACCATTTGTTTGCTTTATTGTCCAAATAAAGTGACGCAACACTTACTTGTTGTTCATCTGGAACATTATGAAGCTGAAAGAATGTATCACACTTCTGGATCCAACCTCGTGGATATCACCATCAAAACTGGGGAGGTTAAGATTTGGAAATCGGTGTGGATGTTGTTCATCCTAAAGTAAAACCACCACCTGAATTGCATATGAGATGTCTCACCAGGATCATATGTATTTTGAATGTCTTGTGTTGGACTTGTTGAGTCGAAATACCGGCGTAGCCATTTGAGAACGGATTTGATCAATCTTATCATGTTAGATCTTGTGAGATGAATCAATTTGAAGACCCATTTGAACTAATTTTGCATCTACATCAAGAAGCTTCTGTGTATGTTGTTTTTGTATATTTGTTAACTCTTTAGTAGTATGATTACCGGAACCTCCCATTGAATTTTTGTTTTTTGGAACAACTCTGATGCCAAATGTATAAGTTGGGGATCAAAGACAAGAATAATTGAGAAAATGGTAAATAAATCTGATTCATGAGGAATACAACCAAGAGTCACCTCAGCTTTTGAAAAGAAGCGTGTCCAAATAAACCCTATTTGGGATCCACCTCTCTTTCCTGGACTAATATCGCAATCTAAAAACTACTCCATAATTAAAACAATATAAATAACTGCTACTCTTTAATTAAACGTATTCAAAATAACCATTGAGGTTTCCAACTAGATTTAAAAGCCTATTTATATATATTTTCTGAAAAGTATATGTCAAAAAAAAAACCCCTACTCTTTTATTAGATATTGGACAAGGGCTACCACCACATAATGGCACCCAGGTACATAACACTAGCACTAGACTATCCCATATATCTGATTTTAGACCAATTAGTCTATGTAATACTAGTTACAAGATTATATCTAAGTTAATAGTCAATAGGTTTAAACATCTTCTCAGTAAAATAATATCTCCTTATCAAGCTGCTTTTGTGAAAGTTAGATATATGGCAGATAACATTATTATGGCCCATGAGCTAGTTGATACTATGAAAAAACATAAAAGTCGGAAAGGTTTAATGTCTATTAAGTTAGACATGTCTAAGGCTTTTGACAGGATAGAATGTACATTTCTATTGGATTGTTTAATAAAACTTGGTTTTAGCAATGAGTGGTGTCATTTGATAAGTCAATCTGTTACCACTGTATCCACATTTGTGCTTTTGAATAGTGCTCTAGGAGATCATTTCACTCCTTCTAGAGCTTCGAGACAGCGAGATTCCCTGTCTCCTTATCTTTTCATTATATGTATGGATGTTTTCTCCGGGGCTTTAATCATTGCTGAACAGCAAAATCTCATTCAGGGGATTAAAGTAACTAATTCTTGTCCATCTGTCTCACTTTTTTTTTTCCAGATGATTGTTTAATCTTCACCCATGCAAATCCTGCTCAAGTAAGAAATCTTAACTCTATAATTGAGAATTTTAGTAAAATCTCAGGGAAATCTATTAATTTTGATAAATCTGGATTAGCCTTTAGTCCCAAAACTAATAGTCAGTATATCAATACTATTATTAATATTCTTAATATTAAGAGATTGGGTCTTCAAGATAAGTATTTAGGAGTCCCTTTGCTTCTTCAGAGAAATAAGACTGAATCCTTTAGTGGTATGACAGATGGCTTTGAAATTAGAATAGGCAATTGGAGATCAAAACACTTAAATCTACCTGCTAGATCTGTTTTAACTCAAACTGTTTTAAGATCTCTTACCACTCACCAAATGTCAGTGTTTCCTATGCCAAAGAAACTGACAAATAGGATGGATTCCATTCAAAAGAGGTTTTTATGGAACAAAGCTAGTAATACTAGAGGTGTTACCTTAATTCCTTGGACAACTACTGCTGGTCCAAAATGTAAAGGGGGTCTTAATATTATGCGGTCTGTTATATTTAATAAGGCCCTTTTAACCAAACTTGCTTGGAGATTGCTCAATGAACCCGACTCTTTGTGTTTCATTATTCTTAAGCACAAATATTTCAATAATTTTGACCCTTTATCTGATGATGTTAGCTCAAATGGTTCTTGGTTATGGAGAGGCATCTGTCAAGGCTTAAAGGTAATTAAGAAACACTACTGTTGGGAAATTGCAAATGGTGAAAGTATCAACATCTGGAAGGATGTTTGGATACCAAGCCTAGGTGCTAGAGTCAATTCTAGATTTAGCAGTTTAGGTATGGAAACAATCAACCAACTCATTGATAGTGATACCAAAAATTGGAACTTGAATATTTTGAATGCTTTGTTCTCTGTTGATACTGTTCATGAAATTACTAAAATTATGATTCCTATGATTGGCAAAGACCAAATTAGATGGACAAGAACTAGAAATTGTCAATTTTCCGTTAAATCTGCTTATAATGTCTTACTTAATGAAAGTGTGAATGGAAACAACTCTTCTAATAATAATAACTTCCCTTGGAATAGATTATGGAAGATGCAATTACCTCAAAGAGTTCAACATTTTATGTGGAAGTGCATACATAATGATCTTCCGACTAGAGATAGATTTACTAGATTTTTGAATACTACTGATCCTGTTTGTCCTTTATGTGGTGTTCATGATGAAACTATGAATCATTTACTTATTCAGTGTGACTTATCTAAGAGAATATGGTTTGCCATGGACAACAATCTTGTTGTGACTATGAGCAATGTTAACTTGTTGGACTTGTTTGATCAAATGTTTATGTCTCCTGTCTTTCATGATGAAACTATACAAAAAACAATCAGGTTTTTTTTCTTACATTATCTGGTATATATGGAAACTTAGGTGTACCATTGTTTTTGAGAATAAACAGTTTAACCATGCTGAATTTATCTCGGCCATAAATCAATTCATAAATGATTGTGAGTCTTCAATTGCTCCAACTCAGCAACAAACAGGTGATTTACACATAACCTCTGATGTGATTATATGGAATCCTCCTTGTGTTAATTTTGTCAAAATAAACTTTGATGTGTCCTTTATAGATGAAACTATACCAAGTGGAATTGGTCTAATTTTGAGAAATTGTGTGGGAAATTTGAAGGGGTCAAAGGTGACAGGATTCAATTAGTCAATAAAGAACAAGGAGAGGCTATTGCTGCTTTAGAATCCATCAAATGGGCTATGGAGCAAGGAATAAAGAATTTGATTTTAGAAGGTGATAATAAAAATGTAGTTAATGCCATAAATGGCAATTTGAACTATATTAGCTGGACTACAAATAGTGAAGCTCAGGAATGTGCTTTTCTGTTAAAAACTTTTGAGAACTGGTCTTGTTCTTTTGTTAAAAGGGATGCAAACTCAGTAGCAGATACCTTGACAAAACATGTAAGAGCCAATGGTAATGGTCTCTGGTACCTAGTTCCTCCAAATTTCCTTAAGTGGTAATTATATAAATGTCCCTTGTTTTGATGGGCTTCACAAATACCCTTATCAAACAATAAATATACCCTTCTTCATCTATAAGCCCATTTGGTCCGCTGAATTTTTTTTATTTTTTGTCATATTTACCCTTCCTCTTTTTAACCGTCGGTTCTTATGCTTCTTACTTCCACTCCTCAATTTTTTTTAATACAAAGAACCTTTTCATTAATGGGAGTTCAAGATTACAATGGGTTTAAAATCAAAATTAAGAAAATACAAATAGACATACCGTACAAGTTTACCAAGAAATCCGACAAGAGAAAGAGAAGGATTACCGGTGTAGAACAAATACAAGCATGAATAAGAACCGATCAAGTCAGAGGAAGAATGGTTTTTCTCGGAAGTGTATTCCAACCATTTTGTTTGTTTTTCTTCTTCATAAAGATGTGCTCCAAAAGTTGGAGTGATTTGCTCAAATTTCTTAAAACTTGTGATGGAGATTTCGTCGTCAAAAGCATCATTCATGAAGATTCCGTCGCCGGATAAATAGATGATGAAGATTCCGGTAAAGATTCCGTCGCCGGAGCTAACAATGATGAAGTTTTCATCGTTAAAAAACATCCCAAGTGATCTTAAAACCCATGAAACACAAGAACGGCCATTAAAACCGAGATAAACCTCTCTAATAGAGGAGATAAAAACACCATAAGGGTGTACAAAACTTACCAATAAGTAAGAGAAAACCATGATAGAAACTAACTAATAACAAAGATCTAACCTAAGACAAGAAAAGGGAAAGAAAATCCCGCCCACATCCGGTCCCAAAAGGACCAAATCTGAGCCGGAAATAGTTGCCGGTGAAGAAAACTGTTGAACCAGTGAAAGGGGAGAGAGGGTATCGAATAAAATACTCCTCCATTTCTAATAACCATCTACATCGCCCCGAAAAAAAATAATCAAACATACCGCCACCATCTCCATCACTCCCACCACCTTCACCGTCTCTATCGTTCCCACCACCACCACCACATCCTAAGCTATTGGTGTAGATCGATTTTCAACTATTAAACTTAAATATAGTGATGAATTAACGAGAAACTAAATCCTAAAACTCAATCTCGAATATCGATTGGGAAGAGACGATGAGAATCCACCACCTGCACCACCACCACCAACTCCTCCTAAATCGATTATAGACTGATTCTACTTGCTTCAGCTACAAAAATTTAATATGGTGATGAATCAGTGAGAACCTAATCTCCAAATCTCAATCTTAATCATCAGAAACATTAGACTCATTTCGATTTCAGTTAAATTCAGTTTAAAGAACCTAAAATCGATGATAACGGTGTTTTTTCATGAAGACTTGGATGTATCAATTGGGAAGAAACGATGAGAATCGGCATCAATTAGTGGATCTGAAGATTCAATCATCACAAACGAATTAAAAGATAAGTCGATCTCTTATTGTCATTATAAGTAGTAACTTAAATTGGATCTTGGTTTTGATTTTTGGTGTTAATTCAACATGATTTCTTTGTTTATTTTGATTTTAATTGAGCTCTTGATTGTTGATACATCTATGAAATAGGCATATTATTCCATGTTTTTGTCATTCCAAGCGAAGATGTTGGTGGTGGTGGATGTTGTGGCACTGGTGTTGGTGCCTGTTGTTGTTGTGGTGGTGGTGGATGCTTGTTACAATGGAGTGGATGGTGGTAGCTTTTCTGCAGTAGTGAGGTTGGTGGTGGTGATAGAAGAATTTGGTGTTGGTGGTGTTGTTATTGTAGAGATGGTGGAGTTTCAGAGAGATAATTGGGATAATTAACTGTGTTTTAGATTAAATCAATTGGAAAGTTTTTGTTTTTTTGTTCGGGCATAGTTTGTTGTTCTTAACAAGGCACCAAGTGCAGAAGATAAAACACCCAAGGTTACTGGAAGTGGTTGAACTTTTAACAGGTGTGGTGGTATGTCTTTAGATATTTTTTTGTTTCATTTTTGAGAAGCTAATTTGCCTAGGCTAATTTGGGTTTTCTGGTTTGTTATGAGTTTTGTTATTACTGCTGGGATTTCAAGGTGTTGATGATGGTTTCTACAAGGACTGGAGTCGTGACTTCTCTTGTGGCAAAAAAAGGTAGGTGGAGTTATATGCAACTTCAATTTGCTTTTTCATTTTTCATGTTGGTTAAGTGTATAATCCAAGACAACCGATCATTTGTCTAATGGAAATTTTTCTTTACATTGTTTAATATCAGTAGGATAAGCGTTTGCTTAAATGTATCAATAAATAGATTAAACAATCAAATATGCTATATGCTTTTCATTGTACGCAAAAAATTTCCTAGATGTTAGAGATATTTATTTTTCAGTACGCAATGCGACGACAATCATTATCAACATGGTTCTTGCTTTCTTAAACTTTAGTACCAACAGAATTTGGGTTAAGTTGATACATACTAGAGTGTCACCATTTTTGAAATTAGCTGAGCTGGGTCTTGGAGGTAATGCCAGAAGATTGGTGTTTATCGTCCCTTTGGTTCAGTGTTTTGTTCTGAATGAGTAGTATCTGGAACTTTTGGGAATGGGCTAGTCTTGAATGTGACACTATTACTCGACTCCATATAGGCACTGCAATTTTAGTAGTCCAATTTATAATCTTATTCTTACCTAACTTTTGATACGATAGTGGCATCAATTCCTAGTACGTACAAGATATCATTTTGCTAACTTAAAATTTAGAACTCCAATGAATAGTCCATCCATTTATATTGTTTTCTTTAGATGTATGTCACAGATGTAGTTCAGCGTTGTGTATGGATACACCCCATTTATAACTAGGATTTTGCATATGATTTTTGTATCATTTTCTGCATGATTTATAAGGGCTGATACCAGCATTACTGGGGGCTGATACCATTTAGCCGATCCAACGGCCAGGATCGCTTAAGATCTTGAGATGGTATCAGCCCTTAAGATCTGGTGAATTCTATTTTATTGGTCATCCATTTACTCACTTTTCTAGGGTCCCTATGTTGTGGTAAGTTTCTTTACGGCATCACTTAGTTCCTAGTGTTATTGCGGATATTTCTGATGCTCATATTGTAATCTTGTTTATGTATGGCCACTATGCAAACCACTCCAGGAGCTAGGGATATAGACGGTGGGCTTTCACGCTGCTGCTGCTTTGGATCACCAGATTCAAAGGTGAGTATGGCATCTGAAATTTTACATTCACGCTTTCTAAACGCAACAAATGGCAGTTCATGTTCCGTGCATTCAATTATCTTGAGCAAATCACAGTGCAGGGGCTTAGATATGTACATGTAGCATTTTGTTTTAACATGTTCTGAGAAATCAACCTCTTATTTGTGGCCTTTTGTCTTACATTAATATGTTTTAAGATATATATTATATTGGTCAAGACTGAGTACTTATGCGCACTTGGTACTTAGCATTCTTACCTATTTATACCATGTTATGTTGATTGGGTAACTAAATTAGTCATACAGACTGTTGGTGGGTCCACATGTTATCATGGTCTTGATGGATGAAATTCCTATTAAGTGGCACAATATACTGCTCTTACCAGCCACATCATTTCAGACGATATCTTCGCTATTTGATATTGTGAATCGTTAACTTGTGTTATTGTTTGTTTCTTATTGTTTTCAGTGTCTATTGCAGGTACATAAGAGATGATCAATTTCCTTTTCGGGTCGCATTTGTTGTTGGTTTTCCTGTTCTTGATCCTTGCAAACTATATGGTATCTCTCAAGATGAACTTGTGGTGCAATGGTAGCACAACTGACTCTACATCAGAAAATGCGTGTTCGATTCACGTCAGGTTCACTACTTTTAGTAAATTAATTTTTGGGATCAACTTTGGTTGTTGACACCAGATCTTGGTATCAATTTCGGTTGTTGATACCAGATTTTGGGATCAACTTTGGTTGTTGACGCCATATTATTTTTTTATTTATTTTTCTTATTTTCAGATTTTTTTTTTTGGGATCAACTTCGGTTGTTGACACCAGATTTTGGGATTAACTTCGGTTATTGACGCCATATTTATTTTCTGATTTTGTTTTGGGGATCAACTTCGATTATTGACATCAGATTTTAGGATCAACTTCGATTGTTGACATCAGATTTTGATTTTTGTTATAGGGAAAGCTGATTTGTTTAGGGGGAAAGCATTTTAAGGGGAAAGCTACTATTATTAAATATGTATAGGGGGAACAATAATTGAATTTGACTTTTGCATATTATTTTGTATTACCACATTACCTTCTGATCAAACGATATCCAACTGACCGTGATCACTGTAATAGCCGACAAAAGAATTTTTACAGGTATTCTTCCGGATCTTTTTCCTTATATTCTTTGAAGACTTCAATTTTATTTTTTGTACCACTGAATCATCTGTTGTTCTAGCTCTTTTCCGCTGCACTCCTATATTTGCATTACCAAAGTCTGCAACCTGTAGAAATTGGACTATAATCTTTATCTTATCCGTTTGAATTTTGTTTTGCCAATGTCTTATGTATTCCGTTTGGCATGTCTCAACTCTCCGATCTGTATTAAAAATGAGACTCGAGTAATGAAAATTATGATCCGAATCTCAGAGCTAGATTCAATGAAAATTATGATCCAAATCCCAGAGCTAGATTCAATAATTATGTTGAGAAAGAGTGAGGGTTTCCACACGTCTGGCCATGGATATCATGGAAAACTTGTAAATTTCCACAAATCCAGAACACATGGTTTGAGATATTTTTTATCCAATTTGATATTCCCATTACCGCCTGACTCTTTCTTGAGAAAGCTAATCAATGGTGATGGTGAGAATTGTTTCACTTGAGGACCTTCATGTGGTAATGCCGAAACATCGATTATCAATCACTAAACCAAGGTTTTTAGCCTGAAAGTTGAGAGTAGGATTACGACGGAGAGAAGTAGAAACAAGCAAAATCTCTTAGTTTGTGTGATGATAAAAATAAATATGACAGAGACATAAAAAGGCTACTCCTTGTATGTTCTGTTTATATGAATTTGGATTGACTAATAAGTGGGAATGGTTATATGCTGTTTATTATTGGATGTGAATAGTTTGGATTGATGGAGTTGGGATGTTGCAAATGAGTTGCAAAGAGTTAGTACAGCCTCAGACTCAATCCATAAGGTCACGTTCATGTTCTTGTTCTTCCTGTAGAAGTTCTTTTTCTTGTTTTATAGATTTTTCTTGACAGTGAAAAGGTTCCATACCGGAAAACCCACTACCATTTTTGCTGTTATAATCGGTATTTGATTTTCTATAAGAGCTCTAACTGGCATCTTCTTCATTCATGCCAGCTTTTGTGAAAACTTGGGATTGGGATTAATCATGCTTATACAGTAAACTTGGGATTAGGTTAAGATCGATTAAATATTAGGTTAGATTAAGTTGAGGACAAAACGGTAAATTTCAGTGTTTTATCAAGGGGAAAGACAATTTTTTACTCCTCCCCTTAAATGACCCAAAGTCAAAATAAATAGACCAAAGTCAACTATTTTTAGCTTTCCCCCTAAATAAATCAACTTTCCCTATAACAAAAATCCAGATTTTGGGATCAACTTCGGTTGTTGACGCCTTGTGACTTTTTTATGATTTTTTTATTTTTGTTTTGGGATCAACTTCAGTTGTTGACGCCAGATTTTGGGATCAACTTCGGTTGTTGACACCACTGGCGACGGTGGTGGACTGGTGGTGGTGGCGGGCGATGGTGGACTGGTGGTGGGCGACGGCGGTGACAAACTGGTGGTGGCAGGGTGGTGGCGAGGCGGGCGGTGGTGGTGGTTGTGGCGGCGGGCGGTGGTGGACTAGTGGTGGTGGTAGCGGGTGGTGGTGGTGGCGGGCAGTGGTGGATTGTTGGCGGGCGGTGGCGGTGGAGTGGTAGTGGTGGTGGCGGTTGGTAGGTGGTGGTGGAATGGTAGTTGAATGTTGGTGGTGGTGGTGGTGGTGGATATTCGGTGGTGGTGGATGCGGCGATGAAGTGGTAGATAAATTTTTTTGTTGTATTTTGAAATAAAGAAATATATTATATGATTGAGGGTATTAAGGTAATCTATTTTTAAATGGATAAAGTTTCAAGATAATAGGGATATTTTTATTGTTGTATAAGGGTATGTTTATTGGATATCAAAACTAGAGGTATATAATTAATGTATCCTTTCCTTAATGGAGATTTAAGGAAAGACTTATTTATGTAATCAAGTTACTCTTTGAAATAAAATCTCTCTTAAAAAAAAAAGAAAAAGACTAGGGTGCTAGATCGAGTAGCCCCTGAGATTAGATTAGGGTAGTCCCCATATCAAGTGTGTTGCGGGTCACCCGATTGACATATTAGGTCGGGTATAAGATCCGTATTAGAATCCAGATTGGACTATTTGAAGCAGTGCAGTAAAGATCTGGAAATCCAGTTCCCTTCTAATTTTCGTTGTAGAGCAAACAACAGAGAGAAAAAGAAGAAAGAGATGGGAGGAGGAGGAGATGGACACAGCACGACATACAAAGGGTTGACAATGCATCAACCAAAGCGATGGCATACTGTTACTGGAAAGGGCATGTGTGCTCTCATGTGGTAACTCTCTCTTTCTCCCTTATTCATTTTTTCAATTTCAGTAAACCCTAATTACTTCATCTATTTGAACCCCCTAATCTGTATTTTTTAGATTAGGGCATTTAATTGCTACTGGTTTACATTATTTTTAAGTTGGGAAATGGATTGAATTCGTTTCATTTCTTAGGGTTTGGAGTTGGTAGTACTAGAAGGCTGTTCATTCATGAACTCTAGATATTAAGTTTGAGGATTTTAGTTCCTGAAATGGATAAGTTTTTCTGATTGAGGAAGATGAAGAGTATGATTATTAAGATAATGATTGACACTGGTTTTTGAGAATTTCTTGCCCTCTTTCGTTAACCTCATCGAGGAGCAGTTAATGTGGAAATTGAATTGAATTCATTCCTTCTGTTAGAGTTTGAAATTGGTAGGATTAGAAAGGCTGTTCAGAGATACAAAGGATGCTTATACTTGATCTGAAGAGTTATACTTATAAAGGAAGAGACCAATCAGGTTATAGGGTGGAGAAGATTAGGTTAAAGGGATGGGATGTAATTGTTTTCACCAATTAATCTGTTATACCACTTGTGCCTTTTTCCTATAAATTTTGGAATGTTGTTGGGAAATTGTAGTTGTTCCGTGGGTCTTCATTTGAACAAGTTCCAAATATTAGCTAGAAGATATGGTGAACATTTGGAATGCTATGTTTTGTCCTGCACTTATGTGTATAAGGACTGACATGAAAATCAACTATCTTCTTTTTCACTTGGACCTTGCTTCACTTGAGGTTTTCTATTGGTGAATTAATGCTGGTGTAAAATTTCTTTAATTTGGTTACAGCTAACTGCGTGGTGTATTTAAAAACATTACACAGTTGCTACAGATTAGAAACTTCATTTGTTGCTTATAGGTTGTTGTACCGGGGTAAAAGCTTGCATTTCATCGTTA
The DNA here is from genome assembly GCA_023531105.1 of Papaver atlanticum. Taxonomy (NCBI): domain Eukaryota; kingdom Viridiplantae; phylum Streptophyta; class Magnoliopsida; order Ranunculales; family Papaveraceae; genus Papaver; species Papaver atlanticum. The sequence goes on along the minus strand of JAJJMB010002379.1, from coordinate 2,163,778 downwards.
TGTATGCACACAAGACTTGCTAATTTAGTAGGTCTTACAGCGAGATCTGTGAGAGAGTTATCAATTATCTTTCCTGTACATGTTTTGTTTCATTTGTCTCATCGGCAACTGTAATCATTCACTGAATGACATGCTTATGTCTTCGTAGGTTTTGGATTATGTATAGGGCTAAGAAGGATGGCCCAGTAGTTTTGGTAAGCATCTAAGCATTTCACACTTTTTCTACCTTCTGGTCCTTTCAGTCTTCACCCGTAGATTAACCTTCAACATCTTCTTGTTCTGCAGGGTTGGAGACATCCTTGGGAGGGTCATGAAGATCACTCTCACGGGCATGGCCATGGAAATGGACAGGAGCATGAGGTACTATTTCTATTCTTGCTTTAGCGCACAGTCATGTTACTCTGGCTAATTGACGTTCTTACAACTCTATGAAGTTGAACAAAAGATTGAAATCAGTAATTTTGGGATTAAATTTGAAATCTAGTTAAATTCTAAGTCGTGCTTCAGCTCACAGTCATGTTAGTCTGGCCAATTGACGTTCTTCCAACTCTATGAAGTTGAACAAAAGATTGAAATCAGTAATTTTGGGATTAAATTTGAAGTAGAACTGTGTGACTTCGTAATTTAAAAGGTTCTTCTTTATGAATGTTTGCATGCCAAGATCAATTTTACCGTCAGATAAATCGTTGATAAATCTGGAAATATGTTACATTTAGGCTCTTATTGCAATTTTTTCTTATGCTTTCTTCATTTTTCCAGGCTTCCCATTGAAAATCTCCCAGAGAACACTGAAGCTGTTGTACCTGTTATACTGCCGAAGCAGCTGGTGATTCTTTACTTTTCATTGTACAAGTGTGATGAACATGCACATCGTAATGAATAAAGAAAACATCCTATTTCCAGACATTTTAGATGTTTTTGTTGTTCACATTTTGGTTACTTAACAGATTTTTTGGTGTGGGGTCTTATGTATTCTTATATCTATATTCATAGTTTGATTTAATTACATAAAAATCCAAACTTTTGGTTGTTCGAGTAGGGTTTTGTGCGGTCGCTGGGTTTAATCGGTTATTGAGTTTAAAATCGATTATAAAACATTAAACAAACCTCTTAATTTTATGAATCTCTTGCTCATTCCTATTACAGAGAAATTTTTGACTACTCAGGTTTGAGAGTGATTATACTTTTGAAAGTGGTCTCGGATATCCCTTAAAACAAGGGATATCCCTTCCCTATATTTGAAAGTGGATCAAATCTGATCCACCTTGTAGGGAAGGGAAATGGCACGGATACTTAGTTTCCGTTTAAAAACCTACTTCGTGTGATTTTAAACATTTGAGAATTTTTAGTTCTACTAAAACTCATTATTTCTTATTATATCTCCATTGTTTTCTCTTCAAAAAAAATTTACCCGTAAATAATAATTATATAAACCCGTAGAAATAATATTTGTGAAAAAAAAAACGGAAACTCACTATCCACATGGAAACCGACTTTTCGTGTAGTGTAGAGAAGGGATGAAAACAGACCACAGTGAGGTTGCCTTGTGACCCATATCCCTTCCCCGCATTTAAGAGATAGGGAAGGGATAACCCTTACTACAGTGCTTGGCCTAAGGAAGACTAAAGACGAGGGTATCAAATTTGAGCAGTGTTGTCCCGCGTAGCTGTGCGGGACCTCTAAATAAGCTAGCAGCTTATTAAGCGTTGGATTTCTCTCCTTCTGTTGGATTAACAGCGGTTAAGTTTTTTCATTATAGTATCGGTCCGCGAGTTATAACCCCAAAGGTGTCACTATCCATCCACAAAAAACCCATCAAAACAAAAGTACACAAAAACCCAAAAAAAAACAAAAGTAACACAAAAACCCCAAAGAATTTGATGAAACCAATTTTGAAATTTGGGGGTTTTGTATCAATTTTGTTTAAGATGGAGTTTTAATGGATCCCAACATTTGAACGGGGTTTTTGTACCACAGGTTTGGTCACCTTGGGTTTTTATGACTAGTTCTGTTATAGTATAGCTAGCATATTTTTTGTATTTAAAGGTAGGTCCTTTATAATTTTTTTCATATCCCCTTTCTTTATTGTTATCTCTATCTATTAAACTTTTTCGATTCATTCCGATAATCCGACCGAAACTTCAACTATCTACGAAGTACGGAACATGTGAGGCGTGACTAAAAGAAACCTCTAGTAGCCTTGAGGAATTAAATAAAGTGATGACCTATTTAATTTGGGGAAATTTGCTAGTTGATCCAGAAAGCCCACTACTAGTCATCCTATAATCCAACGGCAAAAATCAGTTAATCGAGGTCCAAAAACCTTTTGAAAAGTAAAATTACTTCACTGCCCATCAACATTCTCGTGTGAACCAACCACTTCCTCTACGTCATCCTTACCAGGGTTTTCAGTTTTAGCTTATTCATTACATTCAAAACTGAAAAGGGCACAATTTTTTGGAAACCACCAAAGATTTAGGTCATAGAAACCAAATCGCAAAATCAACATTGAAGAAACCAAATCAGAAGAAACCCAAAATTAATCTAGGTCAACAAAAACAAATCAGAAAATCATCAAAAAAACACATAGGTCTGTTTCATTAAATCGAACGGAGAAATATGATTATGGCAAGAACGATCAACAAAGCAATAAGAGAATTAATTGAAGAACAAAGTCCTTCATCAGCAAAAAGCAGGAAAAAAACCGCTGCTCCTTCACCAACAACAAAAAGGAAGAGAAATAATGTTACTCCTTCACAACATCGAAAAGGAAGAGAAACGTTGTTATTCTTTCACTAACAGCAACAACGAAGAGAAACGCTTCACCAACAAAATGAAAGAAAGCAATTCTACCCAAGAAAGGTACAACTTCTAATTTCAGTTATAAAATAAACGGTACAAATCAATATGTACTGTGTAGACTAGTTTTATGCTTGAAGTGGTTTTGTTAGATTTTTATGCATGATTTTGCTTTAAATGGAATGTCACTCACACATTCTGTGTTGAGTAATTGTTTTCATGTTACAATGTTTTGTTATTGTAAAAATTGAAAGTACAATCATGCTTGAATAAAAAAACGAAAAGATACAAACCAGTACATATTGACATGTATTATGTGAAAATCATCCTTTATGCTTGAATAAGAATCAGTTCATATTATGTACTAACATGCAAAGGGGAAAAAACATTATGTTTTGACAGTACATATTGATATGTACTGATGGAAAATCTGACTTTTGATAGTTCATATCCACCAGTACATAATAACATGTACAGTTGGGTAGGTTTCTGATTTATCATACATGTATATTAATATTTAATTTATGTTTTTGATGTTTGTTAATGCAATACATATCAATGTGTGTTGTATAAACCCTAGTATGGACAATATGCTTCCTACAATATATATTGATATGTACTTATCAATTTGTTGATGCAATACATATCAATGTGTACTGTGTAAACTTCTAGTATGAACAAGTATGTATTATTATTATGATCCTACACTAGATACTGATATGTACTGGGTGGAAGAAGTAGATACTAGATGCTGGTATAAACTTATCTATTTGTTGATGCTGATATGTACTATTATTATGATTCCACACTAGATACTGATATGTACCGGGTGAAAGCAGTAGATACTAGATACTGATATATGTACTTATCAATTTGTTGATGCAATAGATATCAATGTGTAATGTATAAGCCCATAGGATGAACAAATATGTACCTTTATTATGATCATACACTAGATACTGATATGTACTGGGTGAAAGCATTAGTTACTGATATGTACCATGTGAAAGCAGGGAGCCTTATTTCTCATGTACTACAGAACTAGTTATCTAGTTATCAGTAGATAAATAGATCATTTTGTTTACGACAATATGAATTAACCGTACGTATTTTATTGAAATGGTAACAAACTTGTCCACTTTGTAGGTAGTAGTAACGTGAAAAAGGCGACTATACATAGGAAACTATACAGACAATACATATTCAATTATACTGGTAAAAATTGCAATACATATTCGATTATACCGGTAAAAACTGCAATACATATTCGATTATACCAGTAAAAACTGCAGTACGTATCTGGTTGTACTGTGAAAAACTTGGTGGTTTTTGACAGTGTCAACTGCCAGTACATATTTTCTTGTATCGTGAAAATAAATAATTGTTGCAAAAAATAGTTCTAACATAAAGTTTTTAAGGAAACTTATTAGTTACTTTTTGGGTGTGTGTTGCAGCGAGGTGTTGTAAATAAAGGACTCTTGGCGACCTAGAATTTTAATCCTGACACATTATATCATAGTTACGGCTAGAGTCGTCCTCTAAAGACCTAGGTTTCTTCATGAAACATAATTATGTTACGACTTTTAAAGTCTTCATTGAGGAATTCGTGAATCCCGATCTGGATATCTTTTACCTGATTGATATTTGATATCCGAAATTTTATCTCGATTATCGTGGTTCTTAACTATTGCAAAGGCCCGTCTCTTCTGCTATACGACCATTCAAGAATTATCGATCAAGAAATAAGATTGATAAAATTATAAAGTTTTATTCGTCTCAGATTTTGCAATTCCACAAGTTTCATATATGTTCTTAAATTGATATGTTAGGTAGAATCAATTAAGCATCTTATAACCTTTTGAATATAATAAGCTATCCTAATTGTTGAGGTTTGCTTGATATCTTCTTTTCTCTTGAAGATCCCTCAAAGCAAACAGATTTACATTACCTTGATTGAATCAAATTTGAAGGAAATCAATGAGCTTCCTGTTAAAAGGAAGATAAGTTAAAGTCTTCACTTCGACTGGCGCAATTCATAGGTCTGTACTAGAGAAATCAAGTGCGTAGGGTCTTGCAAGATCCAATATGTACTGACATTTTGTAATGTCAAAATTCTAGTTATTTTTCAGTACAACCAACATGTATTGATAATCTAGGTTTCTTTATTCATTTCATCAAATATGTCTTGCTGAATCACGGTTTCAAAAACTAACTATATATCGATAGTAATGGGTATACCAACATAAACTAGGTTTTTCTTAAGTACGACAAATATATTTTGTTGGATCATATAATGTTAAATACAAAATAAAAAACAAAAATGAAATGAAAACATTGCAGTACCATTTGTTATAACTTTTTCGGCAAATGTAGATTTCTTTTCCAACTGCTTAATTTACGACATCTAGGTCATCTAATGTGTTTTAAATATTATTCTACTACTTATTTTTCTGATATTCTTTTGTTTCTTATAGTTTCAGCTATTTTTTTGATGAATTTTCTTATGATAATTCAGTAAATCTATGGTTAGATCTATTGTTTACTACTTGAGATTGAAATTTAGGTTATTGATTCATTGGTTTTGGATTTCATTTTTTGTTCTGTTTTGGTAGAACAATACAGGGGAAGAGAGTAGATGTAGTCGATTCTCGTTTTTTTTTTTTTTTTTTTTTTTTGTGATTGTCATTTTGATTTAAATGGATTATGATGATCACAGGGATGAGAGTGGTTTTTCAGTTTCAAAAAACCTAATAAATTTGTTTGTTTCAGGTGAGTTTTTGCAAGGTGACCATGGAAAAAAGGGAGATCATGGTATGTTCACATGCTCGTCGCCAAGGGTTGAATATGTCTTTTCAATATTCCAAACAAATATATGGATCCATATTTCAAACAAATAGGATCATAAACTAAGATATTCTCCAGTTGGACCCTGTTACTGTTATAGTATAACTAATTATATGGGCTTAAGACAAAACAATAAACTTCCCCTGAAACTCATGACAATACCAAACTCGCGTTAAGATACGTTCCCAAGCGGGCACCACTGGGCTGAGCATGGGCCGGTATGGACCGGTTTTCACCTCATCCACATCTAATCCAATTCGTCATGAATTTCAAATTTGGCATCCGCATCCAATCCAACATCTAATGGATGCACGGATGGACAGAATGGATGCGGATAATCCTATGGATTTGTTTTATAATTGAAACTTTAAATTAGAAAAAAAATATTTTTTTAAAAAAATACAATGACCAATCAAGAAAAAAAAAACTTGAATTTGCATCTCAATCTCTAGCCCTAAATGTTTGACGGAAAAAAATGGCGAGGAAATAAGTTTGTTATACAGGGGACTATTATAACAGGTATCTAGCTCAGATGGTCATCCCCGTTTCCCAAAGTTTCATGCGTTCCGGGAGGTCCCAGGTTCGAGCCCCCAATATCGTAATATTGCAGAAATTAACATGGAAGGTAGAGTCAATTTGCCCCCTTGTGACACAATCTCATCCCCCATCCGCTTCGGCTCCCTTGACTAGGTTACCCATGAGGCTCGCTGGTAGGCTAGCACAACAACATGTTCAATTAATGTAGTAGTATGTTGTTGGAGCTTAGCTTGTTAGGCTTCCAACTAGTTAATGTAATACTCTTTATCCAATAATTGAAAATAAAATAAAATTATTTAAAAATACTAAACTAATTCTGTATTTCATAAAATACTATAAATATCTTTAATCTTATGGATGCGCATGTCCAACGGACTTTTAACATTCCACCCGCACCCGCACCCAATCCAAAATCCATTGGATTTCAAAAATTGCGTCTACATCCAATCCATTAGTGAACGATTTGGACACCCATCCGCAAATATGAGGTTGGTCCGGATCAAATCCGCGGATTACGATTCCGGAACCAGGCCAAAAGTATTCTGAACCCCAATTTGGAACTTCCAAATCTAGTCCTAAATCTAACGTCTTACATACAAGGGAAGAATCTCACGGCTAATAATCATTCTAATCTTATCATATAAAAACTAAAAGAAAACACTCACTTCTTCTGTTGGAAACCCTACTTATCAGCGGAGAAATCCTCATCGCTCTCGTCGAAGAAGAAGAAGAAAGGTAAGAATTTAGGGTTTTTGAATTCTTGATTCGGTTTAGTTGTTGTTATTCCCAATTCGTATGCATGAACGAAGACTGTACTTCTACGATTAGATTTAGGAGTTCGAGTCAATTAAGATATGAAAATCTCATGATTATGCGTTTTGCAAATTTTGAGTTGTCATCTTAGGTTATCTGAATGTGTAAGTGTGTTTTATTGATCGATTTGAACCAAGAGCTCTTCTCTTCATCGATGTTTCTTTGATTTCAGGATTTGTCTGTGGTTGTGGTGGTATAAGAAGAAGAAGTTGCTCAAGCTGCTTTATGATTCATTCGGAAACTGCTGAATTAAAAGTAAGAGTTTATTATCTTATTGTTTGATGACAATGTCTTTAGAATTTGCACCGTGGATGGAGTATTGGAACCTATAATTTTGTTTTTATTTTTCCTGAAGTTGCATAGCATATTTAAGCCAAGGTCCGTTGTTGTTTACTCAATCTTAGTCAGAATTTGCATTGTGGATTGGCACTCATTGAATGAAAAGATTGAGTTGTCTTGCTTTTGTAGAAATTTTTGAACATGAAATTTTGAATTAAAAAGCTGTGTGGATGCAAATCAACTGGATATTTAATTTGTTTTTATGTGTTTATAGTAGGATGGATTAACCGTAAACTGTTTTCATGCACCAGGAATTTGTTTATACAAACAACAGTTTTAGAAGGAAAGTTTTAGATATCAATCATGGCTACTTTTGGAAAACCCGAGAATGCTTTGAAGCGTGCTGAAGGTTAGTTTCGTGTGTTTTATGTATTGAAACTATGGCTAGCTTTTTAGTTTTAACTCTGCTAACTTTTTGTTACTTTCTTTATGCGTGGATCCAGAGTTGATTCATGTCGGGCAGATGCAAGCAGCCTTGCAAGTATTGCATGATGTAATCACTTCTAAGAGGTATCGTGCATGGCAGAAAACACTTGAGCGTATAATGTTCAAGTATGTTGAACTCTGTGTTGAGATGAGGAGGGGTCGGTTTGCGAAGGATGGGCTGATTCAGTACCGGATTGTGTGCCAACAAGTTAATGTTGGTTCGCTGGAAGAGGTGATCAAACACTTTTTGCATCTTTCAACTGAGAAAGCTGAGAATGCAAAGGCCCAGGCAGAGGCTTTAGAAGAAGCTCTGGACGTTGATGACTTGGAAGCTGATAAGAGGCCTGAAGACTTGATGCTGAGTTATGTTGGTGGAGAGAAGGGAAAAGATAGATCTGATCGCGAGCTTGTTACTCCATGGTTCAAGTTTCTGTGGGAGACCTACAGAACGGTTCTTGAAATTCTCCGTAACAACTCCAAACTAGAAGCGCTCTACGCGGTAAGCCATCTGATGTTTTAATTAGGTTTGATTCCTTATTTGCTCTAGGTTAGTCTGAAGCTTGTTATAACTCGATTTATTGCATGGAATTGGAATGGGATGTATGAAGCTCAAATCACCTTAAGTTTTCATCTGCTTCTTCATGCTAATGGAACATCTTATTCTTATCAAATTTGCTATTAATTGACCTTCTTTCAATCACTTATTATCTCCTTGGCATTTTCAGCCTTAATGAGTTTGAGTGTAGGATCTGACTAATATTTGTCTTTATTGCATAGATGACTGCCCACCGAGCCTTCCAGTTTTGTAAGCAGTACAAGAGAGCAACTGAATTCCGTAGGCTTTGCGAAATAATCAGAAACCATCTTGCAAATCTTAACAAATACAAGGACCAGAGAGACAGACCTGACTTGTTGTTACCAGAAAGCTTACAACTGTACCAAGATACGAGGTTTGAGCAGCTCAAGGTTGCAACTGAGCTTGAACTTTGGCAGGTATGTGGAGAATACTTAGTTCCATAGCAAAGTATTTGCATGGAGTAAACTACCTTGGATCTATATCTAAATTTTGTAATCTGGTCTTGTGCAGGAAGCTTTTCGTTCTGTGGAAGACATTCATGGTTTGATGTGTATGGTCAAGAAAACGCCCAAGCCATCCTCGCTGGTCGTTTATTATGGCAAGCTGACGGAGATATTCCGGGTATCGGACAGTCAACTTTATAACGCCTATGCATGGTCCAAACTTTTCTCACTTCAGAAAAGTTACAATAGGCACTTAACCCAGAAGGATTTGCAGCTAATCGCATCCTCTGTTGTATTAGCTGCTCTTTCAGTGACTCCCTATGATCGTGGTTATGGTGCATCACATTTGGAGCTTGACAATGAGAAGGAGCGCAATTTGAGAATGGCTAACCTTATAGGTTTTAGTCTTGACCCTAAACGTGATAGCAGAGAAGTGGTAAATCAATTTTGCACCTGTTTCATTTTCTTTTTCAGTATGTATCTTTAAGTTACTTATGCTGTCTAATGGTCCCTTTTCAGCTTTCAAGGTCAGCACTTCTCTCGGAACTAGTAAGTTCTGGATAAACTTTTTTTATCTAAAGATATTCATCTTAGATAACGTTTCCGGTAGACACTATTTTATGTTTAAGATTCAGTAATTTAGCGAGATGCATCCTTTTTTTTTTTTTCAAAATTTTCCTGTAGGTCTCTAAAGGTGTGTTGGCTTGTGCATCACCGGAAGTTAAAGAGCTTTACAATCTTCTGGAACATGAATTTCTACCCCTGGATCTTGCTTCAAGAGTTCAGCCATTGTTAAGCAGTATCTCCAATGTTGGAGGCAAGATTTCCTCTGCATCTTCTGTTCCAGAAGTGCACCTTTCGTACTATGTTCCTGCTCTCGAAAAGCTTGCTACCTTGCGGTTGCTTCAGCAGGTAATGATGCTTATATTTTTTGACCACTCAAGGACCAGCGACCACGGCATAAGTTTCCTGCACTTTCATACACTGAAGTACTGAACACCAACCAGCAACCGTAGAGTGTACATTTGTTCCCTAAATTTTTTCACCCTTCTGATGTTTTTCATGTTTTCTTTGTTGGTTTTTGCAATCCAGGTTTCACAGGTTTATCAGACGATGAAAATCGAGGTCTTGTCCAAGATGATTCCCTTTTTTGATTTTTCAGTTGTTGAAAAGGTTTCAGTTGATGCCATCAAATCCAATTTCATTGCGATGAAGGTCGATCATCAGAAAGGAGCAGTTCTCTTTGGTAGTTTGGTAAGTTAAGCTGCAGCCTAACAAACTTTTCTGTAATCTGTTTCCATTTGTTGTCAAGTAAAACACCAAGGAACCGCAACTGCTTAAGTAGACTTAAGTAAACTTTTAGTCACATAAAACACCCTGGAAGAGAGAGGGATAAGCTATGTAGACTTGTACTCTGTATACTAGATTGTTAGCTTAAGTTATGTATTTATCTTTTCCTTCTTCAGGATCTTGAGTCTGACACGCTTCAGGGCCACCTGACCCTTCTTACTGAGTCCTTGAATAAAGCGAGAGGGCTGATTTATCCTCCGGTAAAGAAGGCATCAAAACCAGGTGACGCTCTTCTTCTAGGTTTAGCAGAGGTGGTCAATAAGGAGCACAAAAAGCTTCTTGCTAGAAAGTCAATTATTGAAAAGCGCAAAGAACTACAAGAACGCCAGTTGCTGGAAATGGTAAGGCTGTTTTTTTGTTCGTGCAGTATATATGTATACTAGCAGATGCAACCAGATTTTAACTCGACTTTGTGTCATCATTTTCTGTTCTTTGAAGGAACTCGAGGAAGAGACCAAAAGGCAAAAGATCCAGCAAGTTACCGTGGAGGCAGAAAAGAACAGGCTTCTAAAAGAATCTCGTGAGAGGGAGAAAGAAAGAATTAAGAAAGAACAAGACCAGAGGGAGATAGATAAAGTAAAGCTTTTATTGAAGGGAAATAACACAGGCATAGGTGAAGGAGCCACTACACAACAAATACTTGAAATGGCTATACAAGAGCAACTGAAAGCGAGACAGGAATTGGAGAAGAGGCTTCAGAAACTTGCTAAAACCATGGATCATATGGAACGAGCAAGGAGAGAAGAGGAAGCTCCTCTTATTGATGCTGCATTTCAGCAACGTCTAGTGGAGGGAAAAATTGCTCATGAGCGGGACCAGCAGGTATATTATTACCATACCATTTCTATATGGCCGTTCACTCTGCATCTTCCTTTTAAATTAAGACTTCAGCTTCAGCCTTCCATTTATTATTTTCTACCTACTTGGGTTCTCATCCTCGGTCAGGATTTTTGAGTAGTATTAAATGGAGACTCGGCTGACCACAATGTATTGGTAGCACTGTCCTGAACCCTCATTAGGCTCGACCAACTGCCTCATGATTTTGTTTCCTTGAGTGTCAATTGAGTTATGACGCTTCATGTTCTTCTGCAGCAAGAGATTGAACTGAGCAGGGAACGCCATGTTGGAGACCTTCAGGAAAAGAATAGGCTCTCAAGGATGTTGGAGAATAAGGTATTAAGTAATAACCTATTACATTTTTCAACATAGTAGGCAACAGTTCTACTGGTAAGGAGGCCAACTAACTTGAATTTAAATGTCTCCGGCATTGCTGATCTCATTTTTACTTGTTGCAGAACATTCTCCAGGCTAGAATCGTCTCTCGTCGTCAATCTGAGTTTGACAGATTGCAGAGGGAGAGGGATGAGCGTATTGCCCAAATGCTTCAGGATCGCAGGGAGATTAGAGAGAAGCAGAGGAAGCTGATATTTTACTTGAGGTCTGAGGAGGAGAGACAGAAGAAATTGGCGGAAGAAGAAGCTCTTCGAAAGCAGCAAGGTAATTCTAGTTTTTGTATGCAATAGATGATTACCTCGAATGTGTGGTTTTCAAAGTGGATCCTTTTTTTTTTTTTTTTTTTTTTTTTTTACAATCTGGTAATTATTTGGGGTTTACAGAGGCCGAAAGGAAAAAGAAAAAAGACTTAGAGAGAAAGGCCAAGTTGGACGAGATGGCTGAGAAGCAGAGGCAAAGAGAGGCCGAAGCGGAGGAGAGGGAAAGAAAGGAGAGGGATGCTCGGTTTAATAGAGTGCCACCTGTTCCTGCTGCTGCTGCTCTGGCTGCCATTTCAAGTGCACCTGGGACTACTGCTGCAGCACCGGCAAGATATGTACCTAGGTTCATGAGGGCAGCATCTGGAGCTGCTGCAGTAACACCCCCTGAATCTGACCGATGGGGTTCAAGACAAGAAGATCAGCGTCAATCTGCAACTGATAGGTGGCGCACTGATCGAACTGAAGATCGTAGGCCATCAGCAGCATCTGGGAGCAGTGATCGAACTGAAGATCGTAGGCCATCAGCAGCATCTGGGAGCAGTGATCGAACTGATGATCGTAGGCCATCAGCAGCATCTGGGAGCACTGATCGAACTGATGATCATAGGCCTTCAGCAGCATCTGGGAGCACTGATCGAACTGATGATCGTAGGCCATCAGCAGCATCTGGGAGCACCGGAAAATGGGTTCCCCCAAATAGACGTGTTTGAGCCGAATCTTGGCCATCTCTATTGAAAATGTTCGTTGTTTTCATCTGAGTGGGGTTGTTTTGTTGTCTTTGGGGCTTAACTAAAGAGATTTGTCATAGAGAATTTTGTTTCTGTTGCTGCTGCTGCTGCTGCTCACTTGATCATACATATTTCGGCACTAGAACAGATTTTGGGTTATGATATATATTTATGTATTCTTTTGCAATCGATTTTTATTATGTTTCACTAGCGTTACTAAAATGTTCACTTCCCCGGTCAGGTTAGGTGTTCCAAAATCCTGTTCATTTATTATCTTAAGACCGGATTAATTCAACTGACAACTTATTGTCCATCTACTTGTTATTGAATGCTCATAGTTGCAGATCTTCAACCAGGATAGTTGCAGATCTTCATAGTTGCAGATCTACTATTGAATTCAACTCCATACCAGGATAGTCATATCAAGAAGGCACTTCACCTAATCATATATATTTAGGCCAAAATGGGAATATTAATCAAACAGAGACCACCATTCCCCACATAAATTAAGTTTTCTAGCTGCTTTAGCAAGAGCATCTGCAGCTTTATGACCAAACACACGGTTTAAGTTTTCTTGTTTCTTCTCAGTGGCGACTTAATGTTTCTATGTATGTCACGACAACTTTGCTGAATTTCCAGTTTCCTAAAATTTCAATCAATTTTCTTCCCAACTACGATTTCATCAGATTTCGCTTGAATTTCACCAAGTTTGACTTAAGTCGCCTCCCATTGTGGCAGCAGGTTGCTAGTTATATAATTATTCTGTGTGTCTGTGGTTGATACTCTGATTTAACCAACACAGAAAAGGACCTGTTGCTGAATGATGGATTCGGATACGGACCTGCATTTCTCAACATCTCCTTTAGTGGTATTCTAATTGATGCAGAATCAGGTCCAACTCAATTGCCACTAAGCCGATGGGCAGTATTAGGTACAGTGAAACTTGCTAGAAGTGGCGATTCTCTTTAAACCACTTTAACACTAAAGAAGGAAGAAGAGCCCTGGAAAACATGAAATGAAGGAGCATGAAGAGACCTGGAAAGAAAAGAATAAAGAGACGATCACTCGCCGGTCTCAGAATAATACATAACTGCAAACAAAAAATATTAAGTTCCAGAAGGAAATGCTGCAATCCAGCTTTGTGTAGGGATATCAAGTGGGAAACAACAGTGCTAACCAAAGGTTCCAAGTATGACTTGGGAGTTGTCAATGGTAATGCTAATGATGGGGATGTCTCGGTAAATCCAAACTAGGTGTCCGAGGGGTCAACAGTTCAGAAATTCACAATACAAAGTGAAGGAATGGGTATGGGTGGTACAGGGTCAGATTTTTCATTCACAATCAAAGCTTATTCAAATGTTATTCCTATCAGTATATCTCAAGCCTCGCAACAACCAAAACTACAGATCTTTGTTTCTGTAATCCTGATATTGATAAAGTTGTACTTCTTGCTTCATATGGATTGAAATCTGAATTGCAAATTAGAGTCCTTTTTGTTTGTCTTGCAAGTGCACAAGTAGAATCAGCTCCAGTACATCATCAACAAGACGAGTATCCACAAGAAGATGATTACGTGGAGATGATATTAGAGAACAACATGGACATGATAAATCAATTCCATGATCAAGAGTGGAGTTTTTCAATTGACGATTTGTGGTTTCTGGTTTGGTCCCCCTCAATCGGAGCATGCAGGTAGCCCAGAAGTTACTTGGGTCCAGTCCAATATATTTTAATTTTATGAAAAGATAATATTCATTCAGTTTACAGTTTCTTCTGAGTGATTTCTATGAATTTCTTTTGTTGTTTCTATGTTATTTATGTAGTATGTATCTGTTTTTTATTTTTCTATTTTCAAAGAATTTTTTTTTATCAGGAAACATTGGAAATAGTAAAGATGAGTAACAATATAGCGCCTTTATTTTCCAGTCGACGCCTATAGCTGTGTGCTTGTTCTAGACAGTTTACGAACCAGAAGCAATTGTGACCCTAAACTATTCCTTGAAAAAGATTCACGAGAATCACGACCCCTGTAAAGGGTAAAATCAGTTCAAAATAGTCCTTTAAGAGGTGGATGAATAGAACAACCTGAAATGGATAAAAAGACAACCATATATAAGTCTCCAACCAACCAAGGTCAGCGAATAGGAGTTTTACGGCTTTCAGAGTTATCAAAACTGACATGAACGCCAGAATAATCAGCAGTGAAATAGCGTGCAAGACCCTGTCGTGCTCTCGTCTAGAATACAGGTACACGAGGCGAGGCGCCAGTACGAGATACTCAAGCTAAGTGTCTAGTTCCTCAATTTCTTTTTTTAAACTCTCTAAAGAAAGTAATGCAACGTTTGACAAGTGCAAATAGATAGAGCATAATTAATTAACGGCACGACTCACCCTATGCAGATACTTCAGCTATATTCTTAGACACTTCTTAAAAAGCTACACGAATTCGGTAGAGTTACTATTACAAAAACTGATTCTTATGTTATCCCTCAGTAATGTCAGAGTATGGGAGCGACGCCAGAAATGAAAAACAATCAGAGCCGTCAAACATAAGAAAATAAAGGATGCAGATATTCTTTTTCAAGATTTAGCAAAGCTTGAAGCACTGAAAGGGGAAAATCTCATTCATAACTTAATGATTTTGTCCATTGCGAGTAGCAAAAAGAAAAGAGTAATGTACTGTGCTCCCAACTAGAAACACGACTACCTAACAGAGTTCAGAATTGGAGGCCATGCTCCCGCGCTGCATCAGCAAGGGCTTCAATACGTCCATGATATGGGTAACCACCACGATCAAAAGCGACCTTCACGATTCCTTTCTCTAGACAGGATTTGGCAATGATTTCGCCTACCTTCTTTGCTACTTCCTGTTGTAAAAGACATTCATCTAGTGAGTTATTTGACATCTCAACAGTATCAATTCCTTAAAGGAGAGAACAAAAACACATCTAGCTCTATCATAAAACCCTTACAAGACTGGAGACAAAGACGCCTCCTTGACACAAACAAATAACAAATGGTCTCCTCTAGTTGGAGTAAACTAGGATCTAACCAATGTATGAAACTCAGACAGCCAAAACCAGAATTAGCTGGTCTCCTTGACATATGTAATCGGCGTACTTACAATGGTAGGTCCAGCAGTAAAATCCAGCTGCTCAGAGATGGCCTTTTGCATAGTCGATGCTGAAGCAAGGGTATGCATTTTGGAGTCATCTATGACCTGAGCATATAGATGCTTGTTGGAACGAAAAACAGATAATCTTGGTCTCTCTGGGGTCCCTTCAACCTGATGGGAAAACATAAGAACAACAATAGCATATATATATCATCACCACAACAAACACTACAAACCACTCGAACAATTAATCAAACATGTCAAAGATGCTATCAAAACAATTAGATTAAACAAAGATTCAAGCTAAACCAAATTTGCCCCACACATTGAAAGGGTTGAAACATCAATTCACAAATGAGGAAAAGAAGAAATGAGTGAAAATGTGGACCTTCTTTCTGATACGAACATGGCGAGCTTGTCTGTCTTCTCTTCTAGTTCTAGTCTTTGCTTCAATTGTTACAGCAGCTCCAAATGTTGAAGATGATGATGATAATTTGGGACGGAAATTGCAGAACTGGTGTGATTGTGAACAAACAAATGCACTCTGAGCAAATGAAAGAGACGACGCCATTGTTGTAAACTTGTAATCTCAACAGATATCTCTTCTTCTTCTTCTTCTTAAACCCCCGCTTTATCTTATCCTTTTCTCAGTTTCTGTCTGTGCATTTACCACATGGGCCTTGAGGCCCAACATTATTCAAATAAGTGAAAGGAAACGTCCTGACCGACTAGCGATTGTCTCAATCCGCCGACCCGAAACCATGCGACCGGTTACGGGTGGGTGCCCGAACTGTTCTTTGAAGTTGAAAATCCGATGGTCGTTCACACTCGCTAGCTTTGTTGGATTTTGAAAGATGTCAACTACATTGGAGTTTTTTTTTTTTTTTTTTTTTCCTCTTCCAAACAATCAACATAATAAAACCACTTAACAATTACAACACATTATCCAACTTAGAATCCTAACCACTCAATACGATATGTTAAGTAACGGAACCAGTTTAAACGGTCTAGTTTGGATTGGAAGTTGCACAACCAAACTATATAACAAATCTACATGTAGTAGATGTGTTAGGATCCAAAAATACAACCATTTCTCAAGTTTTTTTTAGAAATATAGTAAAACATGTGACATAGGTAACAAAGGATCCATAAATCCACCCATATGTCTATTGTTTTTTCAAGGTGACAGTAACAGTAACAGAGATAACCTGAACGGTCATCATAGAACGAAATTGATCATCGGACTCGGTCTGGGTCTTCATCAGAAATTGTATTATGGAACAAATTATTGTTGGTGTCTTCGGTAGCTTTGTAGTTGTTGCTGGTGTCTTTGGTGAACATGTTGTTTCATCCAGTGACTTAGGAGAACCTAGTGCTGCAGCTTTTAATGTGGTAAACATTGAACTCATACATGAAAGAGGTAACATATTTTAAAAAGCACAAAAACTGGAAATAAAAGATATAACTAGATCCTTAAACAACCCTATGCAGTTGTTGATAGACCATGAGAAACATAGATTTGCCGGAATAAGATCTGTTGAAGGGACTTTTTTGGAGATTTGAACTGAAAAAAACTTGTAAATCCTGATCTCTTCTCTGAAGCACATCTTTTTCCACCCAAAAAATGCTAGAAGAACAGATCTGATAACAAACATCCCTAGACAGTAAACTTTGTACTCACCGGAAACATCCTCGGATTTCTTGTTCAGTTATCGGAGATGATGTTGTTGAAAAAGCGGGGGTCTAACAACCACACCCAATATTTCGTTTAGGCAATCTGTATGGACTAACTCCAATATAATTCCAAGAGAATCAACTAGACAATCATACTCAATCAAGGAAAATATATCCAAGAGTTATATCTCTGTTTCTCAATGTAATCAGCAAATCAAACAGATAGAAATCCGCGAGCCTGATTATTATGAGAAACAACATGAACTGTACCAAAGACCAATGTTAAAGTGTCAATCAATTTCAATCAACAACCAAAGGTCAGATTGTCTAATTGATTGAACTACGCACAACCTGTGATATTTCAATTATATAAAAAATATAATGCGGAAAAGAAATAACACAGACACAAGAAATTTTGTTAACGAGGAAACCGCAAATGCATAAAAACCCCGGGACCTAGTCCAGATTTGAACACCACACTGTATTAAGCCGCTACAGACTCTAGCCTACTACAAGTTAACTTCAGACTGGAATGTAGTTGAGCCCTAACCAATCTCACACTGATTAAGGTACAGTCGCGTTAATTACGCCTCTGAATCCCAGCAGAAATGTACGCACTTGATTCCCTTAGCTGATCTCACCCACAACTAAGAGTTGCTACAACCCAAAGTCGAAGACTTGATAAACAAATCTGTCTCACACAAAAAAGTCTATTTGAATAGATAAATCTGTCTGCCACATAAATACCTATGAAGTTTTGTTCCGTCTTTTGATAAATCAAGGTGAATAGGAACCAATTGATAATCCGGTCTTATATTCTCGAAGAACAACCTAGAAATATCAATCACCTCACAATAACTTAACTATATGGTAGTAGAAGAGGTTATTGTGGAATCACAAAGAATGAGACGAAGAGCTTTGTTATTACTTTTTATATCTTACCTATCAGAGATAAATCTCGAGTAAATATTAGAGAAGATAGTACTCAATACGATAGAACAAAGTAAGATCAGAACACGCAACTACAGAGAAAATAGTTGGGTCTGGCTTCAGAATCCCAATGAAGTCTTTAAGTCGTTAACCTATAATGGTTTTAGGAAAAACCTAGGTTAAAGGAGAATCGACTCTAGTCGCAACTAGTATCACACAAGAGGTGTGGGGATTAGGTTTCCAAGTTGCTAGAGTTCTCCCTTATATAGTTTTCAAATCAAGGTTTGATAACTTTGAAACAAAACAATCAATATTCACCGTTAGATAAAACCTGATTAAAGATTCAAGCTAATATCTTTCCACCGCTACATGGTCTTTAGCTTGTTACACAAAAATGAAATATACCTTTATTTACCTAAACATGTATATTGAGTTGGCTGAATAACAGTTAAACGAAGTCAGCCATATGAACACTTTTCTCTTAACCTTGTTCATCTTAACACTTCTAGATCAATTGATAATCAAATGAATCTAATTGTGTTACTCATATAGTTGTTCAATTGTTTATATTCTCATAGAAGTATACAAGACATAATTGAAGAAAAATTAGATTGATTCAAAAGAATCAGTTTATGAACATTTTAGCCACGGTTTGCAAAGATTGCATTCCTTAATTTATAAATGTATTTGTTCATGAGTATGAAATCATACTTAACCGATTTAAGAAACTGAACCACTTAAGTTTGCAAACGGGTACGCAAACTTAAGTTCCGGACATTGGTCACAAGCCGACAGTTTGCAAACAGGTACGCAAACTTTAACTTCGGACCGAACTCAGTTGAAACCGTTTGCGAACGGGTACGCAAACTTGGTTCCCGGACTTCAACAGTTAAATCAGTTTGCGAATGGGTATGCAAACTTAAGTACCCTGACTTAAACAGTTGAATAAGTTTGCGAACGGGTATGCAAACTTCCGGTCCTGAATTCCATCAAAATAGTTCGTACACTAAGTACACAAACCGTAATGTATCCAGACATGGGTTTTAGCTCTTAACTCCCATTTCAATCATTGAAACATTCTTAGAAGACGACAATAGATGTCTCACACAAACTATAAGCTTATAAGAAATTTTCAAGTGATCGAATGATCAATACGAAACATTCCGAGCATACATCAAATTACTGTCTCACACAAATCATGTAAGATGTTACCAAGTGATTTTCACATGATCATCTTTTGACTTTCGTCAAGAATCACGATGAACGTAGTTAAAGCAAAAAGCTTTCCAACACATATTTCGAGAAAGATATAAGCGAGTTAAACTCAGCTCGAAATATCAAATGTGTATAATGTAAAGTCTGTATAGCTATATGACTTTTGTCTCAATAAGAGATAGAAAAGAATAGACTTTTGAGTGATAGATGAGTTCAAGTCTCCACATACCTTTTGTTGATGAAGTTCCACAAGCTCCCCTTAGTAGTTCTTCGTCTTCAATCGTTGAACGACGTGAAGTATAAAGATCAACTACACATTCTATCCTAATCCGAGACATAGCTATAAGTAGACTAGACATCAAGACTTATAGTTTTGACAACTAAACTTGACAAACAAGCTTAAGATAGCAATGCTTGCGAGTTCGACCGAGCAGTGCTCTAACAGTTGTTGTTGTGAAATTTTTGGATATACATGATGTTTTTTGTTGCTCTCTTCTCTTCATCAAACCTTCCTTGATCACTAACAACTATAGCTCTAACCCTAACCTAAAACACACAGATCGGAATACGAGATAACAAATAAAGGAAACAACTAAATTTGGGTAAAAATTAGATCAGACTACAGAGAAAAGAAGGATCAAGTTTAAGATGGTGGTTGATCTGCTCCGATCATCTCTTAAAGAGACGATTTGAGCAGGGCGGCGTCAATGACGAAAGGTTTTCGTCGCTGCTATTTTTGGGTTTTTAGGAGTATGGGTTATTTCTCCACTACATCGGAGTTTAGGACACTCTGTTTTACTCCGTTTTATGATAGAATGAAGTTCATGAATCTGAAGATCATTTACGGTTACAAGATCAATACAATTTGTGACAGAGAGACTATGCGACATAGTGTGAAGGCCATCATTTTTTCAAATGCTTTCAACGGCATTTCGGTTACAAATTTTTTTTATGTTTATTGTCTTAATTATATTAAACTTAGAAATTAAAAGAAAGGAAGTAACATCAAAGTTAATATAAGTACTTGTCCTATACCTAAAATATGTGCTAATATGATATCTAAGTTCTCGAGCTTTTGCATATCTGTCCATCGGCAGCTTCAGAGTTGGGTGTGAATCGCTTTGAAAAATGATATTATGTCTATTCAATTCAATTTCCCATTGGAAGGCAGATTCATCTCCTTTATCTTCTGGTTTCTCTCTTATTGTGGAATCTGCATGAGATCCTCTTGCTTCGATAGTTTTTCCTGTATATTCAATTAATGTTAGTTCAATTCCCGAAGAACTGACAGGGATGTGCATTTCTCGAGCCCATGTAGCTTATATCCTTATCAGGTTCCTTTCAAGTATTTTTAAAGCCTCATCCTGCATTTTATTGTAGTATAGAGTTTCCATGATACTATAATCTGGATTGTTAACATACATCAAATTATTTATGAACCAAACTGAAAAAGCGGGGGTCTAACAACCACACCCAATATTTCGTTCGGCAATCTGTATGGACTAACTCCAATATAATTCCAAGAGAATCAACTAGACAGTCAGACTCAATCAAGGAAATATATCCAAGAGTTATATCTCTGTTTCTCAATGTAATCAGCAAATCAAACATATAGGAATCCGTGAGTCTGATTATTATGAGAAACAACTTGAATGGTACCAAAGATCAATGTTCAAGTGTCAATCAATTTCAATCAACAACCAAAGGTTGGATTTACCAATTGATTGAACTACGCACAACCTGTGATATTTCAATTATATAAACAAATACAAATATAATGCGGAAAAGAAATAACACAGACACCAGAAATTTTGTTAACGAGGAAACCGCCAATACAGAAAACCCCCCCGGGACCTAGTCCATATTTGAACACCACACTGTATTAAGCCGCTACAGACACTAGCCTACTACAAGTTAACTTCAGACTGGAATGTAATTGAACCCTAACCAAGTCTCACACCGATTAAGGTACAACCGCGTTCTTTACGTCTCTGAATCCCAGCAGGACTTTACGCACTTGATTCTTTAGCTGATCTCACCCACAACTAAGAGTTGCTACGACCCAAAGTCGAAGACTTTATAAACAAATCTGTCTCCCACAGAAAATTCTATTCTGATAGATAAACCCGTCTCCCACAGATATACCTATGAAGTTTTGTTCCGTCTTTTGATAAATCAAGGTGAACAAAAACCAATTGATAATCCGGTCTTATATTCTCAAAGAACAGCCTAGAAATATCAATCATCTCACAATAACTTAACTATATGGTTGTAGAAGAAGTTATTGTGGAATCACAAAGAATAAGACGGAGAGCTTTGTGATTACTTTTTATATCTTACCTATTTGAGATAAATCTCGAGCCCATCTTAGAGAATATAGTACTCAATATTATAGAACAAGTAAGATCAGAACACACAACTACAGAGAAAATAGTTGGGTCTGGCTTCAGAATTCCAATGAAGTCTTTAAGTCGTTAACCTATAATGGTTTTAGGAAAAACCTAGTTAAAGGAGAATTAACTCTAGTACGCAACTAGTATCACACAGAAGGTGTGGGGTTTAGGTTTTCCAGTTGCAAGAGTTCTCCCTTATATGTCTTCAAATCAAGGTTTGATAGTTTAGAAACAAAGCAATCAATATTCACCGTTAGATGAAATCCTGATTTAAGATTCAAGCTAAGTTTGCTTAAAACCAAAGCAATATCTCTCTACCGTTAGATGGTCTTATCTTGTTACACACAAATGAAATATAACTTTATTTAGATATGGGTAACCGTACCTAAACGTGTATATTGAGTTGGCTCAATAACAATTAACTTAAGTTAGCCATGTGAACACTTTTGTTATTAACCACATTCATCTAACACTTCTAGATCAAATGAAAATCAAATGAACCTGATTGTGTTACTCACAGAGTTGTTCAATTGTTTATATTCTCATAGAAGTATACAAGACACAATTGAAACAAAATCGGATTTGATTCATGATTGTACAAAGTACTTATTCAAGAATCAATTCATGAACATTAAGCCACGGTTTGCAAAGATTGCATTCCTTAATTTATTAATGTATTTGTTCATGAGTATGAAATCATACTAAACGTTTTAGAACTTAAACCAACTCAGTTTGCAAACGGGTACGCAAACTTAAGTTCCGGACTTTGGTCTTGTCTGACAGTTCGCAAACCGGTATGCATACTATCGTCCCGGACCTAACTCAGGTAGAACCGTTTGCATACTGGTATGCATACTTGGTTCCCGGACTTTAACAATTAAAACCGTTCGCATACTGGTATGCAAACTTGGTTTCCGGACCTGAATCATACTACAACAGTTTGCATACTGGTATGCATACTGTGCTATATCCAGACAATGGTTAATTTTTCTAAACTCCCATTTCAATCATTGAAACATCCTTAGAAGACGATAATAGCTGTCTCACACAAACTATTAGCTTATAAGTAATTTTCAAATGATCGAATGATCAATACGAAATATTCTAAGTCGACATCAAATGACTGTCTCACACAAATCATGTAAGATGTTTCAAGGAAATTTTCATATGATCATCTTTTGATTTATTATTTAGTTTCCAACAAATAAATTGTTTCCAACTAAACTCGTCAAGAATAATGATGAACGTAGCTAAAGCAAAAAGCTTCCAACACATATTTCGAGAAAGATATAAGCGAGTTAAACTCATCTCGAAATATCAAATGTGTATAATGTAAAAGTCTATATAGCTATACGACCTAGTCTCAATAAGAGATAGAATAGAATAGACTTCTACAAAACTATGGCCCTTCTACTATGCCATCTCTCCTATGTTTATCAGTAAACCATTAATTTAACCACTCATGAAAATTATTACAGTTCTCTCTTACATAATTCATATCAAAATTTAACTGCATCCGTACTTGAATTGCGAAATTACAATTGAGGAAAAGATCTGTTGGGGATTCTTCTTCTTCATTGCATAGGCTACACTTTATGTCAATGTTTGGAAGTATGGTAGCTACTCCAATACATGTTGGTAGAATGAGTGCGTCGCTTTCAACATAAACAACTTTATAGTTTTTGAAAAGACGAGGGTACCAAAATACACCATAATAGTTTTGTTTCAACCTATAAGTCCTCTTACCAAGTGTGATATTCTATGGACAAAGTCGAGACAATACAACAACTTCGGTATTCACACTTTGTGTGATCGTCTATGAATACAAGATCGATACGATACGACAAACAAAGTGTGCTACTTGATAATAGGTTCGGTAATAACCAAACTCTATAGGATCACTATCAAGTACAACGGAATTAACGTAAAATGCAATTTACTTTAATTATA
This sequence comes from Papaver atlanticum, assembly GCA_023531105.1. Classification (NCBI taxonomy): domain Eukaryota; kingdom Viridiplantae; phylum Streptophyta; class Magnoliopsida; order Ranunculales; family Papaveraceae; genus Papaver; species Papaver atlanticum. The sequence continues at coordinate 2,140,152 of JAJJMB010002379.1, read as the reverse complement.
ATAAAACAATTATAATGCGGAAAAGTAAAGTAAATGGCACAACAAGATTTTTTTAACGAGGAAACCGCAAATGCAGAAAAACCTCGGGACCTAGTCCAGTTTTGAATACTCTCAAAATTAACCCGCTATACAAAATCTAAACCAACTTCATATCGTTGAGACAAAGCAGACTACCCCTAGCTACTTAGTTCCCTCAGTATCCCTGCGCCTTCGACTTCTAGAGTCATGCACGTGAATAGCAAGTCCTTTGGATCGTATTCCAAACAGCAAAGGAAGAATCTGTTTGGTGACCACTCTAATCAATCTTTGTTACAAGATATAGATGAGTCGTTGACAAAGGATCTTATGTTTAATCTAATAAACTCCTTTGTCTTGTTAGATCAATCTAACTTTAACTACCGAAATAGTCAAGTATAGATTCGCACTCAATCAAAATAGATCTCAAAGAGATATATTGAGAATGCCGATCTCGCGCAACTAATCAATCGAATAAATATGATTCTAGTTGGATCCCAGACGATCAAGGTTTGTGCACACAATTCACGAGATACGAAAACCAATAAGAAATCTTCTTCGTCTTCAAATCTTCTTTAATCTTCAATAACCTGCACAACACCACTTGAATCTCTTGTGATCAATCACGCACAGAACGGAGTCTGTTAACAATGGATTATCACAAGATGTCTTTATATCTAACAACAGTTCTAAAGATCCTGTTGATACTTCGATCCAGTTTGAGTGAATCTTATATCAGAAGAGAAGATTCTCAAGAATAAACAAACTAGGTGCAATCAAAGTTTCAACAACCGTTAGTCAATAAAATCAATCGAAAACCAATAGCACTGCAATTATCTAGTTTCCCACCAACGGTACTCGTATAGCTTCTTGATCCCACAAAAGTCTTTAAACGAGTGGTTGTAAGAGATTTAACCTAATTAGGATACTTTCATCTCCGAATAGACGAATCCACTAGAAACAACAAGAAAAGAAGTTTGCCTAGCTCTTAGAATAGTTTGCTAGAAATGCAAACTTAGGCATTTATAGACCAACGATGTTTGGATACCAAGGAATTTCCAAAACCCAAAATATTCTCAAGATATACAATGAATGGAAAATTCGGTTTTCATAATTCCAATAAATGTTTATCCAATATTTCTGAAATCTCTCTCCAATTAGTAAATGCACATTACTAATTTTTATTCTCTAGAGATATGCATTTAATTGCTGGTAATTGAAGCATATAAAACCAAAAACCTTAATTAAAAGATTCTTAATTTATTTCGGCACAAGATCACCTTGAGTACTAAGGAATATCTTTGAACAATAAATGATAAGAATTACTGTACGTGTTCGAAGTATGTTGACATCTTTTCACTGCAAATCCTTATTTCATATTTACATAGATTTGCATTCTTGGAATCGGTTATACCACACTTCCAAACAAGTTTTAAATTGGTTCACCTGTTTTCCAATACTACTATGTGATTGATCAAATACCAAATCACATACATAAGTTCAATCGGTTCTACCAATCACTAGGATCGGTTATACCTAATTATGAAAATACTTGTGATCGGTCACACCAGTCACTAGGATTGGTTACCCCAATTACAAGGATCGGTTCCATATACACATGGTATTACTTGTGATCGGTCACACCAGTTAGCAGGAACGGTTACACCAGTTACAAGGATCGGTTACACATACTCATGATCGGTCACACCAATTACAAGGATCGATCATACCATCACATGGTGATTACTTATGATCGGTTACACCAATTAATAAAAACCGGTCATACCAAATCATAAGTCAGGCATTGTGATTAGTTATACCAAGATACATAACATAAGTTAAGATCGGTTTTACCATCTCACATATATTAGTCATCCAAAGATTTGCAATGAATAGACGGACCAATAAGCCTAATGATTTACCTTTGGATTCACAAAACAATTTCATGAATGTACTTCCTTTAAACAAATGTAAAACATTGTTTCCTAGGATGAAATCTTCACCATAACCCTTTCACATAATCATAACAATATATAGAAGATTATGTCGATGTCATATCTACGAAGTTCAAAAGATAAGCGTTATACTTCATAGTCTAATTAACTAATACTATGATCATACAATTATGATCATGTCACATCACTAGAGTATTATACAATATGTACAATATATACATCTTTGCAGTTATGTTTTCAATATAGCACGACTTGAAAGATATGTTAGGAATGAAACAGTCCAAGTCAATATTACTAACCTCAAGTGGAAGGATCACGTCGTCGTTGTAGTTCGCTACTTCTTCACATTCTTTAGGTCTTCGGAGTAATACTTGTATGTCTTAACATTCCTAGACTTTCTAGTCTAACCTAAACGAAGTTGACTCTATTATTGAATCAAGCGACTCTAGATGAGTTTGATACTAAAATATGACAACCAAACTTGACATACCAACGCTTGGTGAGTTCAACTGAGCTATACACTAACAGTTTTAATTCCCATATTCTATTCCAATCAATATTGTTATTATTATCACTACTATTTATTGAATTGTAGAGTGACTTTATAATAAAAGTACATGTTGTGTTAAGATTCCAACGTGTTGCATCATCTATATCATGAATAATCATGTGAACTTGTTTTATCTTTTTAACTGTATTATCATCAAAACATAAACTTAACTTGTTAGAGCATTGCTCGTTCGAACTCACAAGTGTTGTTATATCAAGCTTGTAGTCAAATTTAGTTGTCAAAACTATATCTTGATTTCTAGTCTACATTTAGTCAAGTCTCGGATTAGGATAGAAGTTTGTATTGATTACCTGACATCACTGCATTTTACTGTTTGAAGGCGAAGATCAACTGAAGCTTTTGGAGAACTTTTTCAACAAAAGGTAAGTGCAGACTGTTATAGGTTCGGCAACGAATTTTGGTACAATACCTAGTATTCAAACCTAAAAAGTTTTGTTGATTCGTGAACTCAGGTTGGTACACATACCCAATATGCATACCGAAAATTTTCTGTGAACTCCTGAACTCGTTTTGTCTTAAGGGTATACAAATCTGGTACACGTACCATAACAAAATAACTCATGAACTGTAAGTAAGTACACTTACCTGGTACACATACTTACCTAGTCGAATATTTTCAGATGCATCAGAATTATTTCTATGAGATAATCGACATTTGAACAACTCTCTAAAAACATATCTATACATATTTGATCGCATTATAACCTATGGTTGTGACTCAAGATTAAAGTTTTAGAGTGTTAGATTAAAATGATTAAGCTTATAGTTTGTCTGGATAGTTTCGGCTAACCTTTCATGAACAAGTCATTAAACACGGTTCAGTTACGGTTCATCCTAACCAGAGTGTATATTTTGTTGTGTTAATCTTAAATCAAAGATTAATCTAACGGTGGATATTGATTTCTTGGTTCCAAAGCTATCTTAGCTTAAACATAGAGCAACCTTTGATTTGAAAGTCTATATAAGGAGAACCTCAAGCAATTGGGATATTTGAATCCCTGACACTTTTCTTGTGTGTCCTAGTTGTAAACTATAGTCGCGTCGTCCTCTCCTTTAAACCTTTTTAAGCTTAGCGACTAAAAAGACTTCGCTTAGGTATTCGTGAAGCCAGATTCGACTATCTTTATCTTAATAGTTCGTGTATCCTGATCTTTCCACAGAGTCTCACTCCGATCAGGAAAGATAGATAGAAATCGCAAAGTATCTTCGTCTCAGATTTTGTTATTCCACATTTATATTCATCTATAACGATTCTTTGTTGAAATCAGAGTAGGATTATTTGTGAGGTGAATAATAATCCAGGCTTCTCTTTGGGAGTCGTAAGTACCGGATTTTTAGGTTTGCTAGACTTTGTCTATTGCAATCGATTTCCTATCTCACCTTGATCTTTGATCAAAATGGAAATCTTATATAGGCCTATCTGTGGGAGGTAGATTGGTTTAAAGTCTTCAATTGAGTTTAAGAAACTCTTAGTTAGTGTGACGTCAGCTAAGGCAATCAATTTCGCGGAGTCCTGCTGGGATTCAAGAGGCGTAAAGAACGCGACTGTACCTGAATCGGTGTGAGACTGAGTTCGGGCTCAACTACATTCCAGTGACTTTCATACATGAAAACTTGTAGTTAAAGGATACAATCATCCGATAGTTGTTAGAGACGGAAACACTGTCGAGAAAGATTTAGCAGAATATAATGAAATCAAGATAAGTGCTGCAAAGCATAATTATGACGGGTTAAATGCCATTATCCATGCCATAAACCAAGATCTTCAGCACTATGTGACTTTGTGCACTAAGTCTAAAGACGCTTGGGATATCTTAGAAACCGTATTTGCAAGAGATACCTTAGAAAAAGAAGCTGGGGGTTCAAAACCCAAATTCTGACTGGGAATTTCTCCGTATATCTTATGAAGATTCTGAAAGCACTGGGGGTACCAAAATACACCACCAACTTTTTCTTAGGCAACCTAAATGGTCAAAACCTAAATACAATTCCGAGAGTTCAACTTAATAAATCTCAATCAAGGAATAATATTCGGATTTATATCTCTTTCTCTCACAATCAATTTTTTTACAGAAACTAGTCAGTGAACCAGATTTATGTGTGAGAGTACTTGGGTGATTCCAAAGATCAATTTCCCAAGTAATCAATCAAGTCGCACCAACAAACAAGGATGGATGTATTTACTTTGATTGATTTACGTACAACCTGTGATATTTCAATTATAAGGATAAACAATATAATGCGGAAAAGAAATAACACAGACACCAGAAGTTTTGTTAACGAGGAAATCGCAAATGCAGAAAACCCCCATGACCTAGTCCAGATTGAACACCAAACTGTATTAAGCCACTACAAATACTAGCCTACTACCAATTAACTTCGGACTGGAATGTAGTTGAGACCAAATTAAACCCTCATAACAATTCAGTTACAGTCGCGCTCCTTACGCCTCTTGAGTCCCAGTAGGACTCAGCGCAAATGGTTCTCTTAGCTGACGCCACACCAACTAAGAGTTGCTTCAACTCAATTAAAGACTTTAAACCAATCTGCCTCCCACAGATAAGCCTATATGTGTGATTTTCTTTTTGATCGTAGATCAAGGTGAGATTGGAAATCGATAGCAATAGACAAAGTCTAGCTAACCTCAAAATCCGAACTTTGCTTCTCGAAGAGCCGCCTAAATTATTATTCACCTCACAAGTATTAAACTTTTGGAATCAGCAAAGTCTAAGACGAAGAGAACTTTGGTGATTTCTATCTATCTTGTTCAAGTGTGTAACTCAACAATCGAACAAGATCAGGATACACAAGTTATCAAATATAACTGGACCTGGCTTCACAAATATCTGTGAAGTCTTTGCAGTCGCTAAACCCTGGAAAGGGTTTTAGGAAGAGGACGACTCTAGTTTTACAACTAGGACACGAAAAAAAGTAGTGTCAGGATTCAAAGATCCCAGTTTTTTGAGGTTCCCCTTTTATAGACTTTCAGAGCATATGTTACTTTAGGTTTAAGCTAAGATAGCTTTTGAACCAAGCAAACAATATCTACCGTTAGATGAATCTTTGAATCTGATTTTCATAACAAGATATACACTCTGGTTAGGAAGAACCGTAACCGAACCGTGTACAAAGACAACGTTCATGAATGGTTAGCCAAAACTAGCCAACTGAACTATAAGCTTGAGCATTTTTATAAACACTTAAGACTTTTAACTGAGTAACAATTATGTGATCAAATATGTCTATAGTGCCTTTAGAGATTATTCAAATGCTAATTACTCGGAGAAATAATCTTATGTGCATATGAATTTAATAGACATGGTAAGTAGATGTACAAGGTACAAATACTTAACCTGTTGGTGAACAATTAAGTCAAAGTACGTGTACCGGTATGTATACCTTATGACATGACCGATTTCCGGAGTTCACAGAAATTTTACGGTACGTGTACTGGTACGGATACCTTAAGACAATAACCAGTTCCGGAGTTCACATAACTTTTATGGTACGTGTACCGGTATGGATACGAAATCGATTCTGGGACCAACAATTTTTTTATAGTACGCGTACTGGTTGGCTTACCGATCTGGGTTCACGAGTTAACGGACTTTTTAAGGTGTTCATACGGATATGCGTACCAAAAATATGTTTGTCGACATATAACTACTACGTTACGTGTACTGAGTACATATACGGCTTCAGACTTTTAATAGTTTTCCCAGTTTATAGGACTGGTATGTATAGTGTCTTATATCTGAATTTACAGTAGTTCTAAATTTCTCTCTAAATCGATTCGAAACATTCCCAAATAACATCAATGACACATATCACTGTTCTAGGTTATTTTCGAATGATAATTCTTGAATCACGATTTTGATTATGAAAAAAAAAAAATCTTAACCGAAATTCATCAAGTATGGATAAATGTTCATTAAGCTTTAGTCATATATTTCTAGAAGTTATTATCAAGATAAACTTGACTCGAAATTATTGATATGCTTATGATAGTCTAATTAGTTACGCGACTTCGACTCATAGATAGAAAGATGAATATAACTTGAGATATAGGTGGTTCAGTCTTCACTTACCTTATGTTGAAGAAGTTCTCCAAAAGTTTCGGTTGATTTTCGCCTTCAAACAGTAGAACACAGTGATGACTGTCGTGATGTTCGTTTCTCAACTACATCTTCTCTCCTAATCCGAGACTTAACTAATTTTAAACTAGAAATCAAGATATAGTTTTGACAACTAAATTTGACAACAAGCTTGAGATAGCAATACTTGTGAGTTTGACCAAGTAATGCTCTAACAATCTCCCCTTTGTCAATTTTAGTGACAAAACTATCAATACATATGGATAAAAAAATAAAGCTTCAAAAACTCCTTGAATCCATCATGCCTTGATTTCCTTGGTTTCTTCAACTCCTTGAACTCTTCGTTACTTCAAGTTACAATGTTTCTGAACGTGTTCAACTCAGCATCGTTGTTGTTGAATATCCGTATTCATAGTTATAACAACTTTTTAAAACAAATATTCTCAATTGTCGTTATACAGAAACATACTATTATTATCTTCTCCAAAGCTCAATTGTATCACAACTTTGAAGCAATACTACAGTGATATGTTTCTCCCCCTTAATCAATACTTACATCCTTTGCATAATATGTGAAACCTATAGAATATTGATTCACCTCCCCCCCCCTACATAATGATCCGGAAGGCATATGTATACAGTGCGAAACTATTAATTAATTCTCCCCCTTTTTGTCAATTTTTTTTTTTGGCAAAGGTACGAAAAATATGGGATCGTAATGAATTCAATCAAAAGATATTTCAAGATTTAAGGAAGTTAGAGATGATACATAATAATTAGATTAACTATGTTATTATGTAACTCATCATATCAACTTTATTTAGATGATATCACATGGTAAGAAAATACTTAGCGCTCATCTAGGAGATTTAAGATACAAACATCCCCTGTAAATTCCACAGCCACACACCCCACAAAGATATAGAAATTAAGCACCAGCTCATTTAAGAACTCTCCCCTATTTGATGTCATTCCCAAGAGAACAACATGGGTGACCTTACTTTGATAAAAAGAAGGAGTTTGAATTCAATGACAACAATTTCTTACCTGGAACACAAGTTTTTTTTCCCAAAAGATATGAGTTATTTCAGGGGCAATACTTTGTACTTGATTTAATGAACCAAAACAACAGCAATAGACTTCCGAAGGTGTTGAAATGTGGCCCGAAGGTGTTGAAACGTTGCGGTGTCAAAAGGCTTGGTTAGAATATCATCCAATTGATGTTCTGACGCCACAAATTATATGTTGACAATACCATTTTCGTAGAGATCTCTAATGAAGTGAGTGCTCAAAGGGGTTCTCGGTAATTCGAATCGCACTTGAGTTATCACAAAATATTTTCATTGTTCAAGTATTGATTTCATAATAGTAAGCATTTGTTTCATCCATAAAAGTTGAGTACAACACGAACCTGCATCAATGTATTCAGCTTTACAAGTTGATAGAGATTGCAAATTTTGTTTCTTGCTATGCTAGGCAACAAGGTTTAGTCCAACATAGTAAAATCCTCCTGATGTACTTTTCTTGTCTTTTACACAACCTGCCCAATCTGCGTCAGAATATGCTATAAGATCTATGTTAGTATCAAAGGTATAAGAGAGACCATAACCGATAGTATGTTGTATATATTTTATGATCCGTTTAGCAGATGCAAGATGAGATTCTTTTGGCTTAGATTGAAATCTAGCACAACAACCAAAGCTAAAAGTGATATCTGGTCTTATTGCAGTTAGATATAGAAAACTTCAAATTATGGAACTGTATAACTTTTGATCAACATCAACACCATTCTCATCTTTATACAACTTCCCAGTAGTTGGCATAGGAGTTAGCTTGGGAGCACTTTTCTCAAGACCAAATCTTTTAACAAGATCTTTTGCATACTTTTCTTGAGAAATATAAATCCCATCCTTATGTTGTTGAATTTGTAGACCTAAAAAGAATCTTAATTCAAAAACATTGCTCATATCGAATTCTTTGCCAAGAGAGGTTTGAAACTCTTTAGCAAGTTTCTCGGAAGTAGATCCATAGATTATGTCATCCACATAGATTTGAGTAATAAGGAAATCTTTCCCACTCCATTTGGTAAACATTCTTATCATCTCTACCTCTTGAGAACCCTTTTCTAAGAAGTGAAGTGGTAAGTCTTTCATACCATGCTCGAGGTGCTTGTTTTAATCCATATAATGCCTTCTTGAGCTTAAAAACATGATCGGGATATTCTGGACTTTCAAAACCTTTAGGTTGAGCAACATAGATATCTTCCTTTAAACACCCATTTAAGAATGCAGATTTTACGTCCATTTGAAATAGCTTAATCTTGATAAAACAAGCATGAGCTAATATAAGTCTTATGGACTCAAGGCGTGCAACAGGAGCAAAGGTTTTATCAAAGTCGATTCCTTTAATCTGTGAATATCCTTGAGCGACAAGTCTTGCCTTATTCAGGACCATCGTACTGAATTCATTTGACTTGTTCTTATATATCCATTTGTACCGAAAATATTAATGTTAGAGGGACAAGGTACGAGTTCCCATATAACTTGCCTTTTAAGTTGACTATCTCTTCATACATAGCATTCACCCAAAAAGGGTCATTCAGAGCTTCATCAACACTTTTAGGTTCCATTTGCGAGAGATAACAACCAAAATTGCAAATATTTCAGACTTGATTTCTCGTCTTAGCAGTGGATTCCGTATCTCCAATAATATTATCAGTATCATGATTCCTTTGAACACACAAATGTCGTGGAGTGGCACGTTTAACAGGAATACCCTGAGAAGGGATTTTCTCCTTGTCACCAGAAACATCAGGATCGGTAACCATTGGTATAACTTCTACCAATTCTGGAACTTCTTAGTTATATCCAAAGGAGGTAACTCAGTAGGAGATTCATCATGATGGAATTCTTTCAAGTCGCCAGTGATAACATTTGTCGATTCCATCATAACATGAGTTCTGAGATTGTATAAACTAAACCCACGACTTTCAGATGCATATCCAAAGAAAATACCTTCATCGTTTTTTGAATCGAATTTCCATCTCTGTTCTTTGTCCTTAAGAATGTAGCACTTACTGCCAAACACATGAAGATAGTGTAAGTTAGGTTTCTTACCGTACCATAACTCATAAGGAGTATTTAGGGTTCATGAGCATAAATACACATGATTGATCAAGTAGCATGCTGTATAAAAAAATTCTCCCCAAAACTTTAGAGGTAAGTTTTTGTTGTGGAGCATTACTCTAGCTATTATATTTCTATTATTTCATTCTTCAACTCTGTTGGCTTGTGGATTTATGGGTGGTGAATATTGTTGAATAATACCCAGTTGGTCATAGAATTCGAACACTTTAGTATCTTTGAATTCGGTTCCCCGATTGCTCTTAATTTTCTTTAGTCTGCAACTTGTTCATTCTGAATTCTATTAACAATAATATTGAACTCACTTAGGGTCTCATTCTTGTGTGCCAAGAACGCCACCCAAGTAAATCTAGTGTAATCATCAACCATTACCAAAGCATATTAATTCCCTCCAACAATAGGTTGTTGAATGGATCCAAAGAGATCCATATGAATTAAATCAAGTGGAGCCTTGGTGGTAATTTCTTGAGATGATTTATGTGGAACTCTTACTCGTTTACCTTTTTGACAAGCTCCACAAACATCATCGATCTTAGCATTGATTAAAATTACTTTTCCGGTTTTATCTTCAATGTCACATCCTTCCGCAATGAAGATAATTGTATGGCCTTTGTCACAAATTTGACTAACAGAAAGAAGATTTGCAGTCATACCTTTGACATAAACTACATCATGGATTTCAGGCCCACCATGAAGCTTGATAGTTCCCTTTTGTTCTAATGTAGCAACAACTCCCGTCTCCAAATGTCACAGGTCCTTCATTAAAGTCGCTTGAATTCACAAACCATGAAAGATCACCTGTCATATGCCGACTACATCCTCTGTCAAGAAACCATTGAAAGGGTGAAGTTGACTTTAAAGCAAAAGCTCCAATACTAACATTATTGTTCCTAATGAAATATTTTGTTATATTTTTAAAACCCATAAGGTTGGAAAAAAGTTTTCTAGCTTTCTTGTAAGACTACTAGCAACCTTAAACTTGAAGATCTTACATGTATGATGATAGTGATTGAAAGCACCATAAAATATACAGGAGCCAACAGTTGTTGAAGTAACATCATTAGATTCTTTCGAACCAATCTGAGTCGCATCGGTTTTAATGAATCCTAAACCTCTTTTATCTTCATACTGACGACAATTCTTTAGTCACGAATTAAGAAAATTTCTCGAATCCTTAGAGAGATTGGAAGATTTTTCAATAGAGTTCGAAATCCCAAGAATTTTATCGAGAACGTATTTTGAATGATCCGCTTTTGTAATAATCTCTTTATTAATTTGAATATGTTCATCCAATTTATCCTGGAGAGTTTTTTCCCTTTCAGATCCTTCTCGAAGATTAGAATCTTTAATGTAAATTTCACAGTGAAGTCCATCGACTTTCCTTATCAATCATTATTTCTCATGACAAAGTTTTTCGGTCATCTTCTTCAGATCACTACAGAAGTCAATATCGATGGTTTCTAGAACACACTCTGGATTTGGCATAATATGTGTTGGTGATAATTTTATCGAGATTTTACTCTTGTCCATATGGTCAGCTTGCTTCAAACACAAACTTATTAGGTCTTAACGTGTTTGCCTGCTCTGATACCAATCGAAAACACTGGGGGCACCAAAATACACCACCAACTTTTTCTTAGGCAACCTGAATGGACAAAACCTAAATACAATTTCGAGAGTTCAACTTAATGAATCTCAATCAAGGAATAATATAAAGATTTATATCTCGTTCTCACACAATCAGAAATTTTACAAAAACTAGTCTATGTACCTAATTTATGTGTGAGAGTACTTGGGTGATTCCAAAGATCAATTTCAAAAGTAAACAATCAAGTCGTATCCAGCAAACAAGGATGGATGTATCTACTTTGATTGATTTACGTACAACCTATGATATTTCAATTATAAAGATAAATAATATAATGCGGAAAAGAAATAACACACACACTAGAAGTTTTGTTAACGAGGAAACCGCAGATGCAGAAAAACTCCGGGACCTAGTCCAGATTGAACACCAAACTTTATTAAGCCGCTACAGATACTAGCCTACTACCAATTAACTTCGGAGTGGAACGTAGTTGAGACCAAATTAAACCCTGCGCAAATGATTCTATTAGCTGAAGTCACACCAACTAAGAGTTGCTTAAACTCAATTGAAAACTTTAAACCACTATGCCTCCCACATATAAGCCTATATGTGTGATTATATTTTTGATCGTAGATCAAGGTGAGATTGGAAATCGATAGCAATAGACAAAGTCTAGCGAACCTCAAAATACGGACTTTTGCTTCCCGAAGAGAAGCCTAGATTATTACTCACCTCACAAGTGTTAAACTTTTGGAATCGACAAAGACTGAGACCAAGAGAACTTTGATGATTTCTATCTATCTTGTTCAAGTGAGTAATTCAACAATTGAACAAGATCAAGATACATAAGTTATCAAAGATAACTGGACCTGGCTTCATGAATCCCTGTGAAGTCTTTGTAGTCGTTAAACCCTGGAAGGGTTTTAGGAAGAGGACTACTCTAGTTTTACAACTAGGACAAAAAAAAGTAGTGTCGGGATTCAAAGATCCCAGTGGTTTGAGGTTCCCCTTTTATAGACTTTAAAAGCATAGGTTGCTTTAGGTTTAAGCTAAGATAGCTTTTGAACCGAGCAAACAATATCCACCGTTAGATGAATCATTGAATCTGATTTATATAACAAGATATAAACTCTGTTTAGGAAGAACCATAACCGAACCGTGTACAAAGACAACGTTCATGAATGGTTAGCCGAAACTAGCCAACTGGACCATAATTTTGAGCATTTTCATAAACACTTAAGACTTTTAATTGAGTCACAGTTATGTGATAAAATATGTCTAGAGATTATTCAAATGCTAATTATCTCGGAGAAATAATCTTATGTGCATATGCATTTAATCTAAATGGTAAGTAGATGTACAAGGTACAAATACTTAACCTATTCGTGAATAGTTAAGTCAAAGTACATGTACCGATATGTATACCATATGACATGACCGATTTCCGGAGTTCACAGAACTTTTCCGGTACGTGTACTGGTATGGATACCTTAAGACAATAAACAGTTCTGGAGTTCAGAGAACTTTTCTGGTACGTGTGTACTAGTATGGAACCAAACAGGTTCTGGGACCATCAGTTCTTTTTTAGTACGCATACTGGTTTGCATACCGATCGGGGTTCACGAGTTCACAAACTTTTTTAAGGTGTGCATACGGATATGCGTACCAAAAAAATCTTTTTGTTGACATATAGCTACTCTGTTTCGTGTACTGAGTACATATACGGCTTTAGACTTGTAACAATTTTCACATTTTATAAAACTGGTACATGTATATTTTCTTATATCTGAATTTACAGTAGTTCTATATTTCTCTCTAAATCGATTCGAAACATTCCCAAATAACATCAATGACACATATCACTGTTCTAGGCTATTTTCGAATGATAATTCTTGAATCACGATTTTGATTACGAACAATAAATTATTCTTAACCAAAATTCATCAATTAAGAACAAATATTCATTAAGTTTAGTCATATATCTCGATAAGTTATTATCAAGATAAACTTGACTCGAAATTCTTGATATGCTTACAATAGTCTAATTAATTACGCTACATCGTCTCATAGATAGAAAGATGAATATAACTTGAGATATATGTGGTTCAGTCTTCACTTACCTTTTGTTGAAGAATTTCTCCAAAAGCTTCGGTTGATCTTCACCTTCAAACGGTAGCACGCAATGATGACTGTCGTGATGTCCGTTTGTCAACTACATCTTATATCCTAATCCGAGACTTAACTAATTGTAAACTAGAAATCAAGATATAGTTTTTGTTAGAGCACTGCTCGGTCGAACTCGCAAGCGTTGCTATCTCAAGCTTGTTTGTCAAGTTTAGTTGTCAAAACTATAAGTCTTGATTTCTAGTCTACTTATATCTATGTCTCGGATTAGGATAGAATGTGTAGTTGATCTTTAGAATTCACGGCGTTCATCGATTGAAGACGAAGAACTACTAAGGGGATCTTGTGGAACTTCATCAACAAAAGGTATGTGGACACTTGAACTCTTCTATCACTCAGAAGTCTATTTCTATTCTATCTCCTATTGATACAAAAGTCGTATAACTATATAGACTTTACTTTATACACATTTGATATTTCGAGCTGAGTTTAACTCGTTTACATATTTCTCGAAATATCTATTGGTAAGCTTTCGCTTTAACCAAGTTCATCTATTATTCTTGACAAAACTCAAAAGATGATCATGTAAAAATCGCCTGGTAACATCTTACATGATTTATGTGAGACAGTCATTTGATTAAAACTCGGAATGTTTCGTATTGATCATTTGATCACTTGAAAATTGCTTTGAAGCTAATAGTTTGTGTGAGACAGCTATTCTTGTCTTATAAGAATGTTTCAATGATTGAAATGGGAGTTTAGAACAATTAACCTTTGATTGGATATAGCACAGTATGCGTACTTGTATGCTAACTGTTGCAAGTATATTCCAAGTCCGGGAATTGAGTATGCATACCCGTATGCGTACTAATTCAACAGTTGAAGTCCGAGAACTATACTATGCATACCCGTATGCGTACTGGTTTCAACTGAGTTCGGTCATGAACGATAGTATGCGTACCCGTTTGCATACTGGCGAATAAGACCAGGTCCAGGAACTTAGGTATGCGTACCCGTTTGCATACTTGAGTGGGTTAAGTTTTAAAATCGGTTATGTATGTTTACATACTCATGAAAAAATACATTTATATAATAAGGAATGCAATCTTTGCAAACCGTGGCTACAATGTTCATGAATTGATTCGAGTGAATCAAAACCGATTTTGCTTCAATTGTATCTTGTATACTTCTATGAGAATATAAACAATTGAACAACTCTATGGCTAGTTTTATTGGAGACATTTGAACTAGTTGTGATTGATATGAACAAGGTTGATATGAAAGTGTTCATTTGGCTAACTTCCGTTAACTCTTATTGACCCAACTCAATATATACGTTTAGGTACGGTTACCCATATCTAAATAAAAGTATATTTCATTTGTGTGTAACAAGCTAAGTTCAATCCAACGGTTGAAAGATATTAGCTTGAATCTAATAAGGTTTTCATCTAACGGTGAATATTGAATGCTTTGTTACCAAGGAAACATTGATTGCAAACCCTGATTTGAAGACTATATAAGGGAGAACTCTAGCAATTGGGAAACCTAATCCCCACACCTTGTGTGTGATACTAGTTGCGACTAGAGTCGATTCTCCTTTAACCTAGGTTTTTCTAAAACCATTATAGGTTAACGACTTAAAGACTTTATTGGGATTTTGAAGCCAGACCCAACTATTTTCTGTGTAGTTGCGTGTTCTGATCTTACGTTGTTCTATCATATTGAGTACTATCTTATCTAAGATTTGCTCGAGATTTAATCTCCAATAGGTAAGATATAAAAAGTAATCACAAGCTCTTCGTCTCATTCTTTTGTGATTCCACAATATCTTGTTCCGCTACCATACTGTTAATTTATTGTGAGGTGATTGATATTACTAGGCTGTTCTTCGGGAATATAAGACCAGCGTATCAATTGGTTCCTGTTCACCTAATTTATCAAAAGACAGAACAAAAACTCGCAGGTATTTCTATGGGAGAATGATTTATCTATTCAATAGACTTTTCTATGTAAGACAGATTTGTTTATCAAGTCTTCGACTTTGGGTCGTAGAAACTCTTAGTTGTGGGTGAGATCAGCTAAGGGAATCAAGTGCGTAGAGTCCTGCTGGGATTCAGATGCGTAAGGAACGCGACTGTACCTTAATCAGTGTGAGATGGTTAGGGATCAACTACATTCCAGTCCGAAGTTAACTTGTAGTAGGCTAGAGTCTGTAGCGGCTTAATACAGTGTGGTGTTCAAATCTGGACTAGGTCTCGGGTTTTTCTGCATTTGCGGTTTCCTCGTTAACAAAACTTCTGGTGTCTGTGTTATTTCTTTTCCGCATTATATTCTCTATATAATTGAAATATCACAGGTTGTGTGTAGTTCAATCAATTAGACAATCCAACCTTTGGTTGTTGATATAAATTGATTGACACTTGAACATTGGTCTTTGGTACCGTTCAAGTTGTTTTTCATAATAATCAGGCTTGCGGATTTCTATCTGTTTGATTGCTGATTACATTGAGAAACAAAGATATAACTCTTGTATGTATTTTCCTTGATTGAGTCTGACTGTCTAGTTGATTCTCTTGGAAATATATTGGAGTTATTCCATACAGATTGCCGAAACGAAATATTGGGTGTGGTTGTTAGACCCCCGTTTTTTCAGTTTTGACAACTAAATTTGACATCAAAATAGCAACACTTGTGAGTTCGACCGAGCAATGCTCTAACATATCCGTTTGATGAGTTTAATCGCAAAGTGTCTGAATTTGTTAATACATGTTATGCGTTAGGTAAGACCATTCTTAAAAAGGACATTGTGATGAAAATTCTTCGATCTTTACCGGCAAGATACGAATCTAAGAAACATGCCATCATCTTCCCCCTTAAAGGCCTTGACAAAATAAACTCTCATATTAAACGGTGATGAAACCCTCGCTTCCTATTGGCCGAAATAGGCCTTTTCTAATGTGGAGGCTATGGCGAGGACACTTGGCATAACTCTATTGGTTAGGATATTAAAAATTAGGTTACACTTTGTTTACATCAAGTATTTAATCGTCCGTTAGTAACACCGTCAACAAAAAGAAGGTAGACAACACTTATGTGAGAGTTTTAATCTAATTAATTTCTTTACACCGTGTTTACACCAAATACTTAATTGTACGTTAGTAACATCGTCTAAGGTGGACAATACTTCAGTCAAACCACAGAATTTTTTTACCATACAAAATATTTTTCACATACAAAATTTTGGTTAAAAAAATATTAACTTAATTTAATGGAAAAGGAAAATTTAACTTACCGTGTTTAAAATTTTATGGAAGTCCAAACTCAATTTGGAAGTCAAGTACATAATATCTTAGGACTATTTTTTTCTCCAAATTAGTACATAAAGGGAAGAAAAAAACCCACATATTTCACACATAGATTTTGCGAAAATAAAAGGAAAAAATAAATAAATTTCATATTTTTTCCCACCTTTTTAATGCATTCGCGCCGCTGCAAAAAGGCATCGCCACGGGGCGGGGTGAAGCTCCACACACACCAAATCGCATCGCCACGGGGCAGGATGAAGCCCCGCACATACCCTATTAAAATATGATCAAAGGAAGAAAAAAGGCCCAGTGTGTATTTCTATGTCTAATCGAATCTGACAAGAATGCTAAAATCTCCAGTTGAGCTAGGCTCCAGAAAAGACAAGCATTTAAATGATAATTTCCTTTCATGAATATTAATGTTCTTGTGCTCTAAACATAATTGTTTATTGAGCTAAGAATATGTTTATGTTTAAGAAGGAACTTATATATCATAGAAAAGGGTAGAAAATTGCAGTATTGAAAAATATTTTGCGCTCTCTAAAGTTTTTTTTTCCGTTTGCATAACTTAAGAAATTACCCGTCTTTTCGAGGTTCCGAAAAATCTTATTTTCTAAGAAAGGTTACTAACCGACTCTCTACCCAGAGAATACCTTTTTGAAAACTTGTTTATGTAACCTAACTTGTGTTGAGAAATTCTCATCCAAGTAGTTCCGCGACCGTGTATGTCTTCTATGTCACGAATTTTTTAAAGCATGGAAGAAGCTATTAACTTTTGCGGTGGTATTGAAACAAGAGGAAAGAAGAGAACTCTGGTAGATGAAAATGTTGTTGAATCATCTGAAGATCTTCTTGGTGTGAATTTTTATTTCGCCTATGATCATGAAGATGTTGAGCGGAGATGATCTATGCTAATGTTGTTTATGATTTTATTAAACAATTTGAGGAAGCAAAGCCGAAGCTGGTTGATACCCTAAAAGGTCTATACACGTTACGAACTGGGTTGAAAAAGGTTTCTGCTGACCTTGTTCGCATAAAATCTCACGTATGTGATCTTATCAACGAGGATATTTTCTCTGAAGAGCTCGTGAATACAGTTGATGACAAATTCAAGGGTCTCAATACCAATGAAAAGTATGGAATATCTAGCTTATTTTGTTTTCTTCTATTTACTAGAAACTTCTTATGATAGTTTATTATTGTGTTCAAAAGGGATAACTAAGGTTTGGTATAGAAAATATTGTGAGTACACAAGCTATTTCCTACAATTTTCATCTTGCATGTTTTTAGATTTATTTATTTAAATTCTAGAGTTTTTGGAAGATGAACTTGCAGTATTTAATCTTTATTGGTTATATGTATTGAAAAGTCTTATAAGATATACATGTCCTTTACTTTTTAAGAATTGAACTGATATCTCATATATGCTCAAAAGTTAAATCTATTAAGTTTCATGAACTAAAAATATAATAAGCTTTGTGAGAATTTTCGCAGTATTGATCTACTCGTGGTCACACTCCTGTGTAATTACTGCATTATCCACTTCGTAAGATTTTCTTATGTTGAGTCATATCGATTAAATTTTCTCCTTGTTTGTAACTAGCGTTGAGATTAATTTATGTCGATGTTTAGGATACAAATCCATGTGATTTGTTAATGTCCGACAAACCCTTCTTTTTATTAAAGTAAGGTCACTCATGTTGTTATCCTGGGAATGACATCAAATGGGGAAGAGTTCTTCTTCTTTTTTTAACTTGTGCTTAATTGTTATATCTTTGTGGGAAGAGTGGATGTGGAATATGTAGGGGGATGCTTGTATCTTAGATCTCCTAGATGAGACACTAAGTATTTCATACTTTGTGATATCATCTAAATTTAAGTTGATATGTAATTCTTTAATCTTAAAGTATCTTTTGTTAGAATTCATTACAATCCCATAATTTTTGTACCTTTGCCAATTTTTATTGACAAAAAGGGGAGAATTAATTATTAGTTTCGCACTACATACATATAGTTTACGGATCATTATGTAAGGGGGAGTGAATCAACATCTATAGGTTTCACCTATTATGTAAAAGATGTAAGTATTGACTAAGGGGGAGAAACATATCACCGTAGTATTACTTCGAAGTTGTGATACAATTGAACTATGGAGAAGATAATAATACTATGTTTCTGTATAACGACGATTGAGAATCTCTGTTTTCAAAGTAATTATCGCTACAGATCTTCAACAACAACGATGCTGAGTTGAACACGTTCAAAATCATTGGAAACTTGACGTAACGAAGAATTCAAGAGTTGGAGAACTAAGGAAATCAAGGAACCGAGAGTTTCATCACCGTTTAATGTGAGAGCTTATTTTGTCAAGGCATTTAACTCGGAAGTTTCCTCATTTATTTATTTAACTAGGACTTCACTATCTGACTCAAAAATAACTTTTTCAAAATTCTTCAAGATTGCCCACTCTACAGCTTCATACAAAGCAAGACATTCCAGTTGCTCCACCTCTTGATCCTGAATCATCCCTTCATTGAAATACCTTCCTTTGACTCCATAGCATTGGCCTGCAAGATCTCTAGCTATTAGTCATATACCCCATGTTAAATTTTCCTTAAGAAAAGATGCATCAATGTTAATTTTGATATAGTCTCTGTCTGGGGGTTCCCAGGTTTGATGCTGCACCTATAGACCGACAAGATTATTAGAGTCATTAATAACATTCTGTTTACAATAGTGGAATGACATTAGTCCACCTATCCTTCCATATGGCCCATATAGTAATCATCGACAAAAATAATATACACTCTCTATCAGAGAAGAAACATTAGCATCAACATTAACATATGTCCTTCGATTTGACGATTGTTCGTTTATTTGTTTTTTAACACATAACTAGATTTGTGCCCATGCTACGCACTTGGCCTGTTTTCTTCCTTTAATCATATTTTTAATAGGATATGTGCGGGGCTTCGTCCCGCCCTTGGCGATGTCTTTTTGCAGCAGCGCGAATGCATTAAATAGGTGGGAAAATATGATTATTTTTTATTTTTTTCTCTTTATTTTCGCAAAAAATATGTGTGAAATATGTGGGTTTTTTTCCCTTTATGTATTAATTTGGAAAAAAAGAGTTCTAATATATTATGTACTTGACTTCCAAATTGAGTTTGGACTTCCATAAAATTCTGAACACGGCAAGTTAAGTTTTCCTTTTCCATTAAATTAAATTAATATATTTTTTTAACCAAAATTTTGTATGTGAGAAAAAATTTGTATTGGAAAAAAAATTCGTGGTTTGACGGAAGTAGTGTCCACCTTAGACGGTGTTACTAACGTACAGTTAAGTATTTGGTGTAAACACGGGTAGTTCTATCCTTACACAGATAAGTGTTGTCCACCTTCCTTTTTGTTGACGGTGTTACTAACAGACGGTTAAATACTTGATGTAAACAAAGTGTAACCCAATTTTTAATATCCCGACCAATAGAGTTGTGCCAAATGTCCTCGCCATAGCTTCTACATTGGAAAAGGCCTATTTTGGCCAATAGAAAGCGAGGGTTTCATTACCGTCTAATGTGAGACCTTATTTTGTCAAGGCCTAAGAGGAGGATTCCATGTTAGGATGGACCCGGGTTCCAAACTTGGAATCCGTCATTAACAGATTGGAAATCCAGTGGCCATCACATAGATAACTGGGCTTATTAGCGGACCCTCTAAGGGCCCGGTAGAAAACTCTAGTAACTTTACATGGGAAATTCTAAATTTGTGTTCAGGTTGACTTCCTGTTTATTAGTAATCGATTTCCTATTTGGATGTAGTAGTAGTCCTATAAATAGAGGACGGGGGAGGTCAGAAAGTGTTTCGATTAGAATGCAGTAAAGTAGAGATATATAGAGATCAGTGAGGGAGGTACAAAAAAGAGAAGACAAGCGAAGTTGGGTTCTTAACAATGGGTGCTGCTGCTTCTGTTGGTTATTCTGCTGTTTCTGTTATAAGAAAACGATATAAAGTCGTCAAAGAAATAGGTGATTGTAGTCCAGGCTGTGCTGTTTATCTGTGTAAGGATAGAACTACCCGTGAATATGTAGCGTGCAAGTGCATTGATAAAACAAGTTCTGAATATGTGGCTGATTCCGTCAAGCTTGAGATTGAGACCATGAATTCGTTAAAAACGTATCCGAAAGTTGTGGGTTTAAAAAAAGTTTATGAAGATGAAAAGCATGTTTGTATAGTAATGGAGTATTGTCGTGGTGGTGATCTTCATACACGAGTAAACAAGCAGAGGTTCACAGAGAGCAACGCTAAGATTCTTTTCAAGAAGCTAATGGAAGTTATTATGCTTTGTCACGATTCAGGAATTGTACATAGAGATATCAAACCGGAAAATATTTTCTTGACCACAAAAGATGAATGTCCAGATATTAAATTGGGGGATTTCGGATTTGCGACATATATTCGACCGGGAGAAGAGCTTCACGATACGTCTGGGACTGGATATTACATGGCTCCTGAGATAGTGGTCAAAAGGAAACCCTCGTACAACCAGGCAGTGGATGTGTGGAGTGCAGGTGTTGTTCTCTATGTACTTCTTAGGGATAGTGAATTACAGTTCAATCCTCCTCATCTGTGGGACAATATATCTCCGTCAGCTAAAGATCTGGTCACTCGAATTCTCTGCAAAGATCCTGCAAAGCGGCTAACTGCAGCTCAGGTATTGAATCATTCTTGGATGACGACAAAGTAGTACTCAACGCAGAAGGAATACGCAAAAGCTGTTGGTATTCGCAAGAAACACACGAAGCTGCAATTTTATTAAGACGGGTCCGTCCAACAGTAGAGGGTCAACGATTGTGCATATAAGCAAAGAAGTCATGTAGCACTGGCTTATATTTTCATCAATTTTTTTAAATGGAAATTTGCAGCTCTGGGAACGCTCTAAAATCTGACATGATACCCCCAAATACTTGCCTCCTTATTTGCATTGTGCATGGCACCAAATAGCAGGCCTAGGTTCATCATTGTTGCTACACCGAGCAAATTTGATGTGGCATTACCTTACTGATTGTCTACATATTTTCATCACGGTTCCAAGATTAACTGAGTAGCTTGTCTGTTCTTTTTGTAGCGGAGTTACATTTTTGTTGTTGCCAAATATGTGGTACATATTATCTGTTGCCTATTATTGGACCCCAGAGAAAAAAAAAGGAATGATGCTTTGGTTCCTACTTACATGGTTCGGATCAGAACTATAACAAGTGGTTCCACTCACTCCTGTCCACAGTGGTGTTGTTGTGGATAGCTTTACTAATCTGGATTCTGGACACACATAAATTTCTCTTCTTCTTCTTCACTTCAGTGACAAACGAGGAAGATAAAATGGCGATGGATCTTCGAATCCCTTGTAGTAATTTCAATTATTATCACAAGTGGTCATCACCATCATCATGCAAAGATTTCATTCAAAACAGTACTCATTTAGCAATTCCATCGAACAGACACAGGACTAAAAAGAACAGTACCAGAATCAGAGCAGTGGCAACAACAAGAGAAGAGATTGACGAATTTGACCTAGGTCGTAGTAGTAGTGGTACTAATACTTCCCAGCTTCACAAAGTCACAGTCCATGATAGGGAGCGAGGTGTCGTTCACGAGTTTTTCGTTCCTGAGGTACTAATGGAACTGAATCACTGATAGTTTACATTGTTTGGGCAGTTCCCGCTTTTGCTGTTAATAAACCTTGGTGGATAATCCTAATATTTGCATTTTTTTTTGTGGTTCGCAGGATCAATATATATTGCATACTGCTGAGGCTCAGAATATTTCTTTGCCATTTGCTTGTAGACATGGTAATTCTGGCCTACTAGTTCAATTCAATTATCAGTTCATGTAACATTTTAGTAATCTGAGTGAAAACTGGAATAAATAAGTAAGTATTGAGTAGAATTTGTGTGTGGCTGTTATGATTTATAGGTTGTTGTACGAGTTGCGCGGTTCGGATTAAGTCGGGAGAATTAAGACAGCCTGAGGCCCTTGGCATTTCAGCTGAACTCAAAGATAAGGTTATAACTAGTTGTGTTTCTGTATTTTGTAGCTAGTTACAAGTAGTATCCATGTTTCTGTAGACACGTAACGACTTTGTTAACACAATTAAACTCTGTATGTCTTTCTATCTTAGTAATAAAATTGAGATGATTGATTTCCTACGCTTTTCCATACTTGTATTGATGAATGTTTAGCATATCAATTTCATCTATGTGTTCCAATGCAGGGGTATGCTTTGCTCTGCGTGGGATTTCCGTCCTCTGACATAGAAGTTGAAACCCAGGATGAAGACGAGGTAATGTCATCCGGGAATAATCGGTTTGATTTATGTCTATTGTGTCAGAATAAGAGTACATTTGAAAAATGAACTATTTCTTGATTTTTCTGAATTTTGTTGGAATGTTTTGAATGTGTCCAAGTCGTTTGAATGTTATGAATTTAGTTTAATGTAAACATGGGGATCTTCTGTATGGTGCAGGTGTATTGGCTCCAATTTGGAAGATATTTTGCCAGAGGACCAATTGTAAGTAAATCCTAAGCACGTCAATCTATTTGATGCTTATGTCGTGCATGCATACTAGATCGAAATTTCTATTCCAAATTGTGAATTTCCATCACATAAAGAGACTTTATACGGGGTACATTTTTTTTTGTCTCTCAAATTTCCGCTGGAGTTTAGCGAGTGATTGCCAACTTAAAAGTCAGTAGTTGTCTTGGAACTATTTGTTGATGGGTTCAAGTGCGTCTTTTACTATTTCAGGAAAGAGATGACTACGCTTTGGAGCTGGCCTTAGGGGATGAATGAGAAAAATATTAATCGAATACAGAACCGCAGAATCAGAGTTTACTAAATATGTTTGGAAGGAGGGTAAGAGTAGAGCACTAAGCTAAGGCAAGAAGCGTTTTTGTATTACTATCCTTCCTTCTAGTTGTCTAGCGTCATCTCGTCCAGGATCGTGCAGTACACAAACAACAATACTGTAGAGATTTCCCCATCCCAAAACCTGCAGAACTGGAAGTTCATTTCTTTGTTTTCTGTATCTGAATAGGACAATTCCAACCACAATGTATTCTCTCTAATTTTTGAGTATGTGTGTTGTTAGTTTACGTCCTGCTGCCTCGTGATTGTACATTAATGCTTATTGTTGTCACACTGATGCTTATTGTTATTACATTGCGTTTTCTAATCTTTATGTTCTTTACATAATTGGCCTTCGGCAGCAAGCCAGTGACTATTGGCCTGTCACTACTAGCCTGGAATGGCCCCCTAAACATAACCCAAGTGATGATAATCTTATTGTTATGTGTACATTTACTCATGAAGGGGAGTATCGAATTAAAGTGAGGCATTATACAGAAGATTTTTTGGCCCATCATCACATTAAAAATGTTAGCTTTTCTTTTCTGGTGTTCTGAAAAGGATAGAAAATTGAGAAAAGATGGGGTAGTTGCCACTTTCCCTGGTGGAGTGGGAATCATATTCTGCAGAAGAATTACTTTGGAATTGGGCATCCTCCCACTCACATTCCTTGGTTGTAGAAGAAGGAAAAAAAGATAGAAATCTCTTTCTCTAAAATCACTAAGCTGACCAATACTCTGAAATCAAATAGTAGAAAGAAGTAAAATGAAGATCACAGCTCTTCTGGTTTTCAAGTGTAATAATAGTAGTACAGAGTCATCAACAGAGACGGATCCGATAATACTAGCTAATGCATCAGATGTAAGCCAGTTTGGTTATTTCCAGAGGAATGGTGTTAAAGAATTCATCGTCTTCTTTGGACGCACTGTTGCGAAACGTACTTCACCTACTCAACGCCAATCCATCCAGCACGAAGGTAAAGAATAGCTTTTCTGAGTTCATCAATTATTCGTATTCTTTGTTTAGATTTTGAGCAAGTATATTGAGGATGTGGTTTATGAGCAGAATACAAGGTGCATTCTTACAATCAAAATGGTTTGTGTGCTGTTGGTTTCATGGACGATCACTACCCTGTCCGCAGCGCTTTCTCTGTTCTC
Source organism: Papaver atlanticum (assembly GCA_023531105.1). NCBI lineage: Eukaryota > Viridiplantae > Streptophyta > Magnoliopsida > Ranunculales > Papaveraceae > Papaver > Papaver atlanticum. The sequence continues at coordinate 2,115,299 of JAJJMB010002379.1, read as the reverse complement.
AACAAGGTACCTTACCGACCTACCTACACACCAACTTGTTACTTTTCTATTCTTGTTTTCAATGTAGGTTCGATTATGTTTTTGGCGTAGTCTTATGAGTCCCGTGTAAAAAAAAAATGTTGGGCAGGTACTAGATGAATATCAAAAAATATTTGGGGATACTTGGAGGAATGCGCAGGCAGATGCAACTGAACCGTGCCAGTTTTTAAATGATTCGTTAACCAAATTTCAGGTATATTCTTGCTCTAATTTGCTTCTCCTGTTAATGAGCTATACTACCTCAGCATTGCAGCTGAAAAAGGTTTACATAGTATCAAGTGAGACACTTTGTTTCTGGAGTTCTAGTTTCATTATTAGATGGAGTAACCAGTAAGCATTATTCATATATCCTTTCAGGATCCTGCTGAGGCTGATAAGTTGCTAATGATTCAGAGGGAATTAGATGAAACGAAAATCATCCTTGTAAGTATCTTGCTATGGGCTTCGAGTACATTCCAATTTTACATGAGGGTTAACCATCAACCATAAATTCCAAATCACATATGTTAATTGTGGGTCTTAAAAACAGCACAAGACCATTGATAGTGTGCTTGAAAGGGGAGAGAAGCTGGACAGCTTAGTTGAGAAGAGTTCAGATCTTAGTGCAGCATCTCAGGTGGGTTTATAGACTATGCCCATCATAATTCATCAGCATCATATTGTGGTGAATAGGCTTGGCACGCATAATATATTTTAAGTTTTTGTAGCATGTTAATTTTTTGTTCACCATGCATCTGAGGAAGAATTGGTTTATTTGTTGTTGCTGATGCTCTTTTCTTCTTTTACATGGCCATGGATCTTGGGTACAGCTATTCTACAAGCAGGCAAAGAAAACCAACCAATGTTGTACAGTATTATAGACAAGCGTCTGAAAACAATGACAAAAGATGTCTACTCCCTGCCCCTGGACAGGGAGCTGGCTAGTCAATTTAACGCTTTACTGCTTACTAGTGTGGTAAAGATTTACTATGTTTAAGATATGTTGGAAATATCATATTGTTTTAGTTGGTCGTCATATAGTAATATGTGATTCAAAACGTACATTATGATCCAAAACCTGTCATTTTGACCGAGCATTTGTTGCATCATCTAAAATCAGTATCCAGTACCGAAATCTTTAAGGTGTTTCTGTGATCTAGAAGAATTATGTGAACCGAAAGGGCTTCTTGTGTATACCTTATGGTTCAAATTTCAGTTTTTTAAAATTCGTATCAGGACTCAAAATTTGTCTTGTGATTCAAAATGACATGGTGACCAAGATTTACTTCATGACTTCAAATTTAGGCGATGACTCAGCAATTGCTTAATAATCCAAAATGGGTACGAGGTTTATGATTTATCTCGTGGCCTTAAATTTGTTTGTCACCTAGATTTTAATTGTAATCCACCCAAAATCTATACAAAATATGCCTCCGTGATATGTGCAAAAATAATACTCCCTCCGTCCTAAATTATTAGTTCGCTTTGACTAAGTCAAGATATTAAGGAGACCAAGGAGTGTACCAAACTATCCCTATTAAATGTTATGTTATTACTAAAATTAAAAGGAGTATATGAAGCATGTAAGAAAAATACATATTTGGTAATTTTATAATTTTATAGAAATGTTTAAATAGAAGATAAAAATAAAAATATTTATGGATTGATTTAGTAATTTTGTTTCCTATCGAGGAAGATATCATTTAAGACGATTAAATAGAAGATAAAAATAAAAATATTTATGGATTGATTTAGTAGATTTGTTTCTTATTTAGAAAGATATCATTTAAGATTTTTGATTGGTTATATTTAAAATAATCTTATAATTATAAAAATTAAAGGATATATTTGAGAGTTTGACTAAAAAATATGACTATAAACAGAAGCTGGTCAGTATTTTAGGACAAACGAAAATAGAATAGAGGACAAAAAATTTAGGACAGAGGGAGTAATAATAAAAAAGAATCAACAACCTAAAAACTCAATACCATCCCCCACTCCAGAATAAAAGTAGCACTGGTGGAGCTTACCCTCTCTCCTATTGGTTGGTGAGCGTAACCGCGCGCTTTCATTGGCTTAGAGAAAAACCATTCGTATTCGTCGGATGAAATTTCGTGAAATATGGTGCATTGATCTGACAATGTGCGGTGTAGATTGGGTGGGTGGTTGGGACACACACGACGGACGTTCCTCATTATTTAGAAAATTGCTATATTAATTTTATGTATTTATTGTGAAAATCTTGAAAATAGAAAAAATTACTGTATTAATTTCGGACATTTATGATTAAAAAAAAATCAATTAAACATATTTATGGAATAAAATAATAAGATTTATATTTTTTGAATCTTTTATAATTTCATGTATTTATTATAAACAATCCAGAAAATAAAAACAACTACTATATTAATTTCGTACATTTATGACTTAAAAAAAATATCAATTCAATATATTTATGGAATAAAATAATAAGATTTATATTTTTTTGAATCTTTTGTAAGGAAAAAAATCTAAACATGCCAAAGAAAACTACAATATTAATTTCGAATTTTTTTTATTTAAATAAAAAAAATCAATTCAACATTTTTTTCTATAATAAGATTTATATTTTTTGAATCTAATATAATTTCATGTATTTATTATAAAAAATCCAGAAAATAAAAAAAAACTACTATATTAATTTTGTACATTTATGACTGAAATCAAAAAAAAAATTAAAAAAAATCAACATATTTATGGAATAAAATAATAAGATTTATATTTTTGAATCTTTTATAAGGTAAAAAAAATCTAGAAATGGTTATATTAATTTTTAGTATTAATAATAAACATCTAGAAAATCCAGCCATGTTTATGCATTAAAAACTGACAACATCTAGAAATTACTATGTTAATTGATATTTTAAATTAATATTTAGATCTTTGATTGGACGGCCTAAAATTATTACGTATAATTACACCGCGTTTACATGATTATTTTAAAATTATATCCGTCAAATTTTTCTAAAAAAATTACTATATTAATTTTGAGTATTTATGATAAATATCCAAAAATATTAAAAAAATTACTATGTTAATTTCGAATATTTATGATAAAAATCCAGAAAATCGAATAAAAATGTTTATGGGGTAAAAAAAATATTTTTTTATTTTTTAGATTGTTTTCAAGGTAAAAAAAATCTATGAATAATTATTAGTATCATCTTGAAAAATCTAATTGTGATTGCAAGGTAACAAATCCAATAAATATATGGTAAAAAAATTTAACAATATTAAAAATATATTTTCTAAAATTAATCCAAAGATTATTTTTCTACATCACTCATTCTATATCTATCAGCAAAAAAAAAAAACCGTGAACATAATAACTCTAATATAACTAACTAAAAATAGCAATATTCTAAATATATTTTCCTAAAATTGATCAAGAAAAAAAAATCACGGAATATTAAATCGCCAATATACCTAACCAAAAATAACAATATTCTATATATATATATATATATAGTTTCCTGATTAATCCAGAGGCAAAGATTAAACAAACCGGAGAAGAAAAAATATTTTTGATTTTTCTTGGTAAATATAAGACATTAATTCCAAAAAATAAAAAAATCTCTCTCCCTGTATAAAAACGCTTGAGTGCAAATCCAAGCCTCATTCTTTTTTTTTTTTTTATGTTTTTGGATGTTGCTTCTCTGCTATTTTTGTCTCTTGTTAGTGGATGCTTACGATTCAATATCATCTTTTTGCAGATATAATGAAAACTTTAGTTGATTGACATTGCTCCTCTCCTATGAAGACTGCTCGGGTAATTTTCATTTTTTTGGTTGGATTTTTCATTCAAGTCAGCAATTGGTAGGATTTTACTCTATGGCTGTCAATCGTTTTTACTTCATTAATGATTTGGAATAATGAGGACAAATTGTTGTGATGATTTTTTTTTAATCAATATTTATATCGATGAAATTACTGTATGATTACTGTATGGTAACATATGGCGCTATTTTGAGTTTATTTTAGTTTAATAGGAATCAAAATACATTTGGATGTTGATTATATGTTGTTGTTTTTTGTTGCAGGTGATGGTTTCATTTGACGATCCTTATTCTGGGTTACTTTTATTAATTTGATGCACACTGAAGTTCCTAAGAAGACAAGTATATGGCTTCTTCTTCTTCTTCTTCTTTTTTTTCATTTTTTAATTACAGAATTAGTGGATTGTAATTGCAGAATAGGGTGGTCTTTTGTACTTTTCATGTTACCTGCACTTTTGTATATGAGCAGGCACAACATTTACAACAATAAATTTGGTACTTTTTCCCTATTCTCTTTAGGCTGACCTTTGAATTTAACATCACGTATTAGTCCAAGTTTATTCCAAATGTTTTATATATCAATATTTTTTTTAAAGTAAATCCATAATCCTAAAATAAATAAATAAAATAACTTTTAAGTTTTAGCTTTAGAATTTCGACTCATGTTTGTTTGATATCGGTATCATCAGTTGGTTGTAGTATTCTTTGTTTTTCTTTTTCTTTTTATATCTATCATGTTGATCCCTTCTAGCTAGCTAGATTGTCTTTTCTGCAACCTTTTGCAGTCATACATACATTTCGATGAACTTATTACTGGAAAGTACGAGAAATGAGAGCTGAAACGTGGTGCAGTAAAACTCTTCTTTAAAATCATTTGTAAACTCGCATAATATAAAAGCGACTAATTTGTTTGAGAAAGAAATACACATACCTCAGCTACATTACAGGGCTTAGCCGCTTAGGTTATGCGAGTTAAGAAAATAAATCTGCAATTTGAATCTACATGACCATCGAAACCAATGTGAGTGCCCTTTAGTTAGATGAACTCTCTTTTGGAATAATCTAAACATTCAATCTTCCGTCAGGCAACCTAAATTGGACATGAACCTACGTGTAAAGAAATATAACTTTAGTAGGCAACCTTATTTGCACACCTACATGCAACATGTAAACAAATATCATTCGAGTGGATGTATCTTTGAGATCAGTTAAGATTGGCAAGTTCTTAGTTCCTACTTATAGTTTTTCCTTTATACAAGTTACAACCATTACCCTTAACGGGTATCAACTTGGAAATTAGCTATATTGCGAAATTTGTGTTGGTCGTATTTCTTCTTGTGGTTAACATTAATAATACATGTGATTTTTTTCTTCTTATCAAGCGCCCTTTTAGCATAGCAGAAAATTCATATTATTGTCCAACCAATTTTCTCTTTTTCTGTAATACATTGTCACATTGAGTATAGGTTAAGAATGATATCATCACTATCCTAATCCATCTTAAATTTATAATTGTGTGTGATATATTCTTCCATTTAATTTTAAAGTGTGTTACTTTGGCATCCATTAGGAGTATGCAATCAGATAAATGGTAGTTATCGGCCTTTATGCACTCTTTGTTTCCTATATAAGGATGTTTTTCCATTTTTCAGGCTTCTAAATACTTTATGTAAAAAATTGGTGGATATGGGGATATTGGATATTTCCATTGATATATGGAATGAATGAACTTGGAGTTACCGAGTTGCTAGGGCATAGTTTGGACAAGGTATGTTTTAGCTCACTAACAAATGTACTAAAAGAAGTTGTAACGTAAATATGTCAACTCAATTTTTGAATTTCTTTTGTTTGTTGTTTGTTCCCGGTGTTGCATAGAAACTGAGAATAGCTCTTTTGAAATCACGTTCATTCTACACGGGACCTTATTGGTACTGGCTTAGAGTAGAGGCTTTTTAACTAGATGACTTTCTGTTGTTTAAAGATATCTAATGATTGTTGTTGTATTTGGTTTTTAGGTTTCAGAGACGGGTTTAATAAGCCGAAGGGAGTTGCTAACACCTTCACCAATCCCAGTTGATATTTAATTGGAAAACCTCGCATGGCGATTGTAGATGGAGAAAAGATTACGGGTAAGTCAAGTGCAAATAAGGGAATTTTCCAGCCAATACTTCAAAGCATTCAGATGAATTTATATATTTTATTTCTTTAAAGAATGGTTCAAAACATTTCCCCGCTGCAAATATTATTATAGATTTGGGAAGTTATATACACGAACCCTCATTCTGACCTACTTTATAATCATTCACTACATCTTTATTTAATTGTTTCTCATTAGTAACCTCTATCTTTGTTTGGGCACAAACGTTGTAGTGAGATCTATTTGTTCGATTAATACATAATATATTTGCACAGAAATTTTGGTTTCAATGTTTTAAAATAAACAGATCCGATTTCGGTCTTCTCTAATTCCTGAACATTTGAGTTCATTAATAAAGGAACACTTTTCTCTTTTCCTTACATTTTCTTAACCGGTCGTAGAACATATGCTTCAATTTTTAATCACAACTAATCATGTTAAAAGGTAATCTTTGCAGTCATTTTTCCTTTTTAAAAGAAGATGGCTTACTACACAACCTGTGAGATACCAAATTAGTTTTATAAGAGGTATTTATAGCTGAGGACCACGTTTAAAGTTTATCTTTATTCCCACTTGCGGTCCACGAAACCATGGTTTATGGTTGGTCTAAAAACTGTTTATATTTAGTGTCCGTTAATTTTTTTATAAAATGGGCTCTATCTCTGGTTCCAAATTCAAAGGAAGCGCTTGCCCTCCTTTTGGGTGGTTAATGAAACTCTTAGTCCTTATTGTTTGAGATTTTATTTCGTATTCTTACACCACGTTCACAAAGTTTTTTAAAATCTCGTACAGTTGAATTTTTGAGTTCGTCACTTAGATCATCCAAGTTCATTCTATATAATTAAAAAATATTAATTTGAGCCGATAAAATTCCATAATTAAAAACATAATAATCTATTTTAGCCAACAAAAATATAATAAAACTGGTGAAAAAAAATCCTTGTATTGGATTATCAAAGTGTATCAAATTTTTCTACCGAGTAAAAGTAATCATACTAATAAAGAAAGATATATAGGATTTTTTAGATGCGTCGTGACGGTACCGGGCAAACCAAATAAAAAATTCCCATCGGACCCGGTGCATAGTACTGGTTGTATTTCCTTGATTACATGAAGAAAGATATATCAATGCGTTTCCTTGATTACATCTTCTTTGACGGGAAACACTTTATATGTTTTGCACTATTTAGAGTTAACTATATTTTTTATGTCAATTTGTGTGTTTTTTAGTGTCTCTAATGTCATATATCAATGCGACTATATAGTGGGTGTAGTTTTTTATTTAGTGATAAGAAGTTGGAGCCTGAAAGAGTAGTTGAGTGGGCCTCTTGATTTTTAAAGCAAGTATATGATTTCTGAAGAAAGATATATCAGTGCATCTCCTTAACAAGAAGCACTTCATATGCTTTGCACTATTTATAGTCTGCAATACATTTAACATTGATATCATTTTTTTAGTATCTCAAATATATGATTTCTGAAGAAATATATATTGATTACATGTTCTTCGAAGGGAAGCACTTCATATGCTTTTCAATATGTATAATTGGTCATCTATTTTTTATTTATTAATATTATGTTTTTTATAGTGTCTCGATATCATATATTGATACAACCATATAGTGAGCGTGATTTTTCGTTTCATTATAAAGAGTTGAATCCTGGAAGAGCAATTGATTTGGTCGCTAATTGGTTCTTAACACAAGTATATGATTTATGAAGAAAGATATATCGATGCATTTTCTTGATTACAGCATCTTCGACGGGAAGCACTTCATATTCTTTGCACTATTTAGAGTTTGCAATATATTTAATATTGATATCATTTTTTAAAGATATCTAATATATGATTTCTGAATAAAAACATGTCAGTACATTTTTTTGATTACATCATCTTCAACAGGAAGCACTTTATATGGTTTGCACTATTTTGCAACATATTTTATATTATTATTTTTTTAGTATCTCTTATACCCACTACTGATATAACTATATAGTGAGTGTAATTTTTTTTATTTTACTGAGGCGAGTTGGAGTCTGAAAGAGCAGTTGAGTTGGCTGTATGATTCTTAACAGAATTATGTGATATGGTACGTAAGGCAGATGGTGGAGTGTTTAGAGGGTGAAGTACAAACATGATTTAGCCGAACTGGAAGTCCTTATTAGGATTTTAAGGTAGAATATTATTACGACTTTGTTTCTTTACTTTTAAGTTGCAAAAATTGATTAGCCAAGAAATATGTATTCTAAAATCTAGCAAGAATAATGGTAGGTGTAGTGCTACTTTGAGTAGCAAACTTCAAATCTAGCCTTACGAATAATTTTTAGAGTACTGATATTGGCAATGCCATGAAGTTTACCGATTCCAAAGGTTGGTGTAATTTTTCAATTGTATTTTCTTTAAGAGGATTTTTTAATCTCCAAAAGTTTAAACAGTTTGTAATTGGTGAATTTAGTTCCAACATTTAATCTAGTAAATGATAATTGGTGTACTGCATTTGGTAATTGGTACCCCTTCTTAAAAAGGTGCGCGGCGAAAACCCGCCTCACCAAATGGGATCAATTCTCATCATACCCGGTATGTAGCACGGGTAAAATACTAAAAAAATCTAATTACGCTTTAATATTTATAGTTAAACTATTTTACTTTTGAGATTACTAAGATTGATTTATTTTAGTTTATTTGAAGAATTTTTTACTGCTTTATTCAATTGCTTGAAATTAGTTTTCAAATCATGTGAGATTTTTAGAATAGAATAATATTACACATTTGATTATTAGAAATTTACAATTACATAGTTTTAATTGTTAATTGTCAATTCGTTGGATAGTAATTTTATATTAGCCTATTTGAACTCTTATTGGGACCGGGGCGCTCCTTAGTGGATATAAACTAACAATATAAAAAAACTCCAACAACCCCGATGCGTAGCACGGGTTTCAAACTAGTCTTATCTTAAGATTTGTAGTATGACCTAAAACTAGACGTGTGAGCCGCAGTGAATTAACATTTGTTTAATGGGACAAATCTACATCGTGATCCAGTATTTAATTTGTGACTCAAATATGCATTGTGACCAAGATCTACTTATTGACTTCAAGTTTAAGTAATGACCCAATAATTGCTTAACAATCCAAAATGGTCACGAGGGTTATAATTTTCCTCGTGACTTTAAATTTATTTGTCACCCAGATTTTAATGGGTACATTAATTATCTACCCTTAATTTTAACATCCAACAAAAATATCCTTATATAACAATAAAAATACCCCTATCATTTAAAAGTCTTATCTATTAATAAATAGATTAACTTAGTACCCTCACTCATACAATAATTTTCTTTATTTCAAAATATTATAAATTTCTTTCCCTATCACCTCACCAACGTTACCATCAATAACACCACCACATATATACCACCACCACCACCGCTCAACGACCACCACCTACCAACCGCCACCATCACTAATATTCCACCACCACCATCGCCGATCCACCACCAGCCCACCATCGCCGTTGGTCCACCACTAGCCTGCCGCCACCACCGGTCCGCCGCCGCCGGTATCAATAACCGAAGTTGATCCCAAAAAAAAAAATTTAAAAATAATAATATGGTGTCAACATCCGAAGTTGACATCATAATATAGGGTCAACAACCGAAGTTGATCCCCAAAAAAAATAATCAGAGACTAAGATGAAAAAAATGGTGTCAACAACCGAAGTTGGCATTATAATATGGTATCAATAACCGAAGTTGATCCCAAAAACAAAACAAAAATAAAATAAAATGGTATCAACAACTGAAGTTGATCCCTGAAATTAAAAATTCAGATTATGTATGGTGTCTACAACGAAAGTTGATTCCAAAATTGGTGTCAACAACCCAAGTTGATACTAAAATTAAAATTTAGAATATGTTTAGATCATGTATTATATCAACATCCAAAGTTGACCTCAAAATATGGTGTCAACAACCAAAGTTGATCACATAATTGATGTACTAAGATTAGTGAACCCAACATGAATCGAACACGCATCTTCTGACTGGAGTCAATAGTGATACCATTACACCACGGGTTCGTCTAACATTTAAAAAACAAAAAACAAACCAACCATTTCTTTCCTTACAAAATTTAATACCTATGCCAGGCTGAACATCCCTGCATGCTACCATGAAGATAATACTGGCGCCGAGTTTCGTGTCTGACCAATATATAACTTCCAACGAAGGGAAACCATCTCGTCCATCCTGAAATAAAATATGCATAACCTATTAAACTATAATTTCTTAAAAAGAATAATAAGAAGAAAAAAAACTCATGATAATATAGTACCGTTCAAATCATCTCTAAGATTTCAAGATAGTAGTTGCACTGCCTTGGCAGCTTTCAAAGCATGTGCCATTAGGCATAATAACTATCATCATACCACAACAACAATACGATCATCCTACAAACAAAAACAAGTGCATATAATTATCCCATGACTAAAACAAGCTAGACTACTATTGTAGCAATGTTACTGTCACCATCTCCGTTATCACTCTACTAATGCTTCTACACCAACACCACCAAATTTTGTTACCACCTCCACCACCACCACTACAACAAAATACGCAAGCGTCACCTACCGTGCAACAACATCCACCACCACCACAAAAACAGACACCATGACACTAGTGCTCAACATACACCACCACTGCTAAAATAAAAATATGTCTAACCTATACAATTATAGTTTCTCATAAAGAAATAAAGAATGATAAGCATAAAAACTAGTGATAATGTTTAAATTTAATGGCACACCATTCAGATTATGCATATTCAGTCATTACCTTCAACAGTTGACGGAGTAGTATACACCAATTTATAGTTCCAACCCCACCATCAACAATCACACAGAACCTCCACCATCATCACCATCGCACATCCAGAACCACCACCATCTTCATCACCAATTTTAATATTTTAATTAACCTCACCACAAACAACATTCCAACCTCATCACCAATTACATCATTCTAACCAGAACCACCATAAATTTCATCGTTCTTACATCTTTCCATCTGCATTACCGCTAGTTACAATACCACCACCACCTGCAGAAACTTAAACTAGAGAAAGAAGATAATCAATTTTGTTGGTTTCCGACAGTTGAAATTTCAGATCTAATAATTGATGAAATTTTCATCCTCTCTTCTTAAACCAATGGGGAAAACTCTTTAAGAACTATCTGTTATCGTTGATTTTAGGTTCTTCAAGCGAAATCCAGTTGATAACAAAATGAATCTGATATTTATAATTCGGTACGAAAATTTAATCGTTGATTCATCGATCTACACAGATTGTTTAGGATGTGATGGTGGTGGATTTGGTGAAAGTATAGGGAGGTGATGATAGAGCTGGTGGCGAGATTAGTAGAGGTGGCGCTGGAGTTGAGGCGGCGACGATGAAGACATTGGTGATGGGGTTTGGTTAATTTTTCGTTTTTATTGAGAATAGAGATGAAGCAGAAGTTGAAGATACGTAAAAGCCTATAAGGTCAAATAAGGATTTATCAAAAATAAAGATTCCTTTTAAAACCGGGAGGGTATAATTATTGATGAATAATGGTATTTTTGAAGCCCATGAAAAGGAGAGATATTTATATAATTTCCACGATTTAATTTGTAATCCATAATTTGATGTGTAACCCAAAATTTATTTTAAACATGCCTCGGTAATTTGTGCAAAAAAGATAATTAATGAAAATTGGCTCGTAACTTGATATTTGTAGTGTGACCTAAAACTAGACTTGCAAGTCACTATGAATTAACATTTGCTTGATGGGTCAAATCTACATTGTGATCCAATATTTAATTTGTGACTCAAAATATGCATTGTGACCAAGATCTACTTCATGACTTCAAATTTAGGCAATGACCCAACGATTACTTTTTTTTCTTGGAACAAAACTTCATTAAGACTAATTTTTAGTACATAACTTCAGGTTAACAACATCATCCCTTATAGCTTTATCTATATCCTCAGGGATGTTATCCAAAATATCAAAGGAAGCTCTACGAGTTCTAGCTCTGTTAGTTATTTTACGAGCTACATTGTTACCTGACCAGACCTGCTTACATAGATTAAAGAAGTTCCTACACTAGTATCTAAAAGATGCTTTATTTCATTTGCAATTCCCTGGTTCATCCAATGTACATGTGGGATAGCATCATTGATAGACATTACTGCATTTAGACAATCTGATTCAAGAAGTATATTTGTAGACTTCATTTTCTTGGCCCAAATAAGTGCTTCCTTTATGGCCAAGCATTCTGCCTTCTCAGGGTCTAGTCCTCCATTGAAGTACCTGCCTCTGATGCCTCTGTTTGTACCTGCAGAATCACGTACAATTAGCCCAACTATAAATGATTTTGAAACATTATCAAAAGAAGCATCTATGTTTATCTTGAGCTGATTGGTTACTGGTGGTGACCAATTTTGATGTTTGTTACTGATATCTTTTTCATGTTGATAATTATTAGAACATTGTTGAATTAACCACCTAATATTACTTATAATGACCCAGTTATTTGGACTCTTATTATGGAAAATTTTATCACAGTGATTCTTCCATATATGCCAAGCAGTACTCATCAAAGTAAGAAGCCAGTTATTATAGTCTTCATTATTAATATCCTAATGAATATCAAACCAACTTGTTATTCAGGTGATTACTGAAGTGTGCTGAACTTGAACGTTAGATACATTGACATTCATTGCTAGCCAGATTGAGGATGAGTAAGTGCAGTTGATAAGAAGATGCTCTAGAGTTTCATTTTCTGTTCTACAATGAGGACATAGAATTTCTATGACAGGCTTATAGTAATTGATTTTAACAAGAGTAGGAACAATCCCTTTTAAGCATTTCTAGATAAACAACTTTACTTAATTTATGTGGAACTTTCATTTTCCACAATCTTTTCCATACCTTGTTAGGAATCTGTTGTTGATGCTGATTTATTTAGTTTTATGAAGAAGTGAATACTTTGTAAGCTGATTTAACAGTGAAAGTTTCTGTTCTATTCGGTTTCCATATAAGTGTATCTTCACCTTGTAGTGGTAAGTACATATTTAGAATTAGTTGTGTTGTCTGAGATTCAAATAGTTCCTTGATAAGGGGAACATTCCATCTCCTTGGATTGCAAAGCATTAAGTCTGATACATTGACTATTCTAGCTGGCTCCGCAAAACTTTGCTTTGGAGTAGGCGGCTCAGCAAGACCATAAATCCATCTATCATACCAGACTAATACCTTAGTACCACACTTTATATCCCATCTATGAGGTTGCTGAACATTTGCTATATGATCCAAAATTTATTAAAAAAAACATGCATCAGTGATTTGTGCAAAAAAAAAAAAAAAAAAAACCTCTCAACTTAAGATTTATAGTGCGACTTAAAACTAGACTTGTGAGTCGTTGTAAATTGGCATTTTCTTAATGGGCCAAATCTACATCGTGATCCAATATTTAATTTGTGACCCAAAATATGCATTATGTAGTTGTAATCAGATTACAAAGAGAAAATAGGGTTCAATTGATTTAACAAAGAAATAGAGTTATTAAGTATAAATACACAAACATGGGGGAGGGGAGGGAGTAGGAAACTAACACGTGTTAACCAGTGTAAAAAGAAAATAAAAGAAAACATTTTATTTGTTGTGTTATCACCCTCCCTCAAGGTAAAGTGGTGAAACCACCTTCAAATTGTTCTTCAAGAACCCAAAATATAAGCATCCAAATCCTTGGTAAAAATATCATCAAGTTGCTCCATGATAAGCGACTTGGATTGAGTAAGTTCTCAAAAGAAAATGAAAAATCTAGAGCTTAATGCTTTATCCTTCTACGGAAAACTGAATTAAAATTTAGATGCAAGAGCCATTGAGACTTTGTTGTCACAAGAAACAGTTAGAGAGAAAGGAAGAAACACATGAAGATCCTTAAGCAAATGACAGGGCCAAACAACTTTAGCAACAATGGAAGTTAAAGATCTATACTCGTCTTTAGTTAAAGGCCTGAGGACAGTTGGTTGTTTCTTAGAAGACCAATTGAAAGGATTTGCACCAACAAAGACACCATAACCCATAGTGGATATCTCATCATCAGGACTACCAACCCAATCAATATATGTGTAACCTTGCAAAGCTGTAAAATCCGTAGTAAGAAGAAACCATGATCAGAGGTACCTTTGATGTATCTGAGAACCCTCTTGGTAGCAACAAGGTTAAAAGAAATAGGATTATGCACAAAGTATCAAACCTGATTCACAATAAAGTATATTACTGGTCTGGTCCATGTCAAATATTATGTGGGATTAGATAATGGCTCACCATCAGATGCACTCATCTTGCAAAAATTAGGACAATGAGTGGTATATGGCATAATTTCAACCAACTTTTTATTTACAAGAAGCTCCAACGCATACTTGGTTTGGGATAGAAAGAGACCAAAATCGTTCCCGGAAAATAGTATAAGTTCCCAAAATATTTGATTAGAAATAAAGAGAAATATGAGCAATTACAGAATCACAATGAGAAGGGTTACAGTCAATAATAACGATGTCATCCACATAGACTTTAGTAAGCTGAGTACCTAACTTTTGAACAAACAAAGAGGAGTCTGTTAAATAAGGAACGAAGTCTAGAGCAACTAATTAATCTACCAATTTTTCGTATCAGACCTTTGGTGCTTGCTTAAGGTCATAAAGAGATTTATGCAGTTTAAAAACATATGTAAAATGATCATTGTCTTAGTAACTAGGTGGCTGACTCATATAAATATATTCTTTTAAATCACCATATATAAATGCATCGCTGATGTCTTATTGTTTAAATTTCCAATCAAAGTTTACAACAAGGAGAGAACTAATTTAATAGATGCGGCTTTAACCACGGGCTGATAGTAGCATTAAAATCAAAACCAACTAATTTTATCTTTTTTTGATTGGTAAAGAATTTGGTGCTTGCGATTTTCGAACTCAGATCACTGGTATCATCACCCAGTGATTTACCCCTGTATTACAGTGACACCGGCAATCAAAACCTTCTAATTGATGAAAAATATTGGTAACAAGTATAGTTTTATGCCTTTCTATGCTTAATCTGAAGACCCCTTTACAACCCATAAAATTTTGAAATGAGTCTAGTGTTATCATAGACCAAGTACCCGGTTATTCTAGAGAAAAGTATTCATTACCATATCCTTTTTCCATGCAAGAATCTTAACTGCCTGAGAATAACAACTGGGATTAAAACCAAAAATAATGCCCGAGTAAGTAGTGGGAATGACATATTTAATAGAAAATAAGATTTTGGGTTCGAAGATCCCTTCTTTTTCTCTTGGCCTTGTAGGATGACTGGCAATTCCAATAGGAGCGGGACCAGAAAACCCTGAAGTAGAAGTAATATTGATAACATCTTAAGTGAATGATATGTTGCTCGGGAATCCATTTACCATGGGTTCTGACCTAAACATCAGTAGTAACAAGTGTTTCCTAAAAATTCCTTGGTGGTTGTCTTCCTCTATAAACAAAGTTCATTTTATTCTGACACTCATCGGTAGCATGATGATACTTAAGACAAATTTGACAGAAAGGCTTATCACCATAGGGTAAACTTGCTGGTCTTGGCACTGAACTAGGAGATGAGTAAAATCCTGAACAAACACTAGGTAGAATACCAGAAGATAAATGACCAGAACCTTTACCATTTTTTTTACATGAACGTCTACCAAACTGAGCATTACTTTGACCTCCTCTTGGAAATTAGGATTGAATCCTCTATAAAAACCTCTAATAGATCCACGACCATTAAAATTAGTAAATAAAAAATTAATTATAGATTCAACGTGAGAGGAAGTAGATCTAGCATTGAGATAATTTCTTCACTAAGCATGAGATTGTGTAATTCAGTGTTGTTTACTAGTGGATTTCGAATGCTAATTGAGGTTGAAAAAGATTCATAAGTTGTGAAAATGAGAGGGTAAATACTACACCAAAAACTTTTTCGTTCGGGAACCTATATGAACAATCCTTGTACATTTTATACGTTCAGTTACGAAACTATATTTAAGATTGTTTTAATAAGGTAAATCTAGTATATACCCGAATTGTTCACAAACCGAATTCCAACAAGAACAAGTCTTGTAATCTATATGAATTCAACAAGAACATGTCTTGTAGGTTCTTTACAGTTGAGTTAATGCTATCAAGGTTTAAATATATATAACCTTTGATATTTCAGTTATAAAGATTAAACATATAATGCGAGAAAGAAATGATACAGACACTAGAGATTTTTGTTAACGAGGAAAACTAAAATATTGTAGAAAACCCCCGGGACCTAGTCCGGATTGAACACACACCGATTTAAGTTGTTACACCAATTACCTATTACCGAATTTCGGACTAGATGCAATACCTGCTTCAGTTGTATTCGTTCACAAGTAGAACTTCTAGCACAACACCGATTTTCCTTAGGAATTGCTCTTGTAAATCTTCTAGCAGAACGCCAATTCTCTTTAGAAGCTTCTCTTGAAAATCTTCTAGCATAACGTAAATCCTCTTTAGAAGATACCTTTTAATAATTAGGGTTTACACGTTCCGTAACCTAATTGATTCTCCCACACGAGAACACATTAAAATAATCTTGAGAAATCTTGATCTAACAAATGTAGGGTTTATGAAAAATATCTAAAAGCAAGTTCTGTAACTATCAAAGAAGATAGCTTCCTTGTGCTTTACAATCCCGAAGTAAAGTGTTTAGGAATCTCACTCTTGTTCGTGAAGAACAAAGATGTGGAAGACAACCTAATGAAACACACATACACTTTTCCAAGGGATAATTTGTGTGGTTATATGAAACCTTTATTTATAGTGAGTGATCAAGGCTAGGTTGCTTGTAAACAAAGATACATTGTCTAGGAAAGGAAATACCAAGTACTTGACTAAAATAGGCTTTTAGTCACGTCTTTCCGGTTTTAATTCGCGAACTGTTGCCAAAAGTTTGTGTATAATTTTATATTCACGAAATCAACCTTAGCCCCACATATAAGTGTTGCTTTAATAAATTACTTATAACTCCTTCGTTATAACTCGGAATTGAGTGATTCTTGGCTCGTTTGAATTTGCATTTTCATTCACTACAACACGGGGACATTTCCAGGGACAAAGGTCATTCTCACTAAAGACTTAAGCTCAAATATACGTGAGTGTATACATAAATGTATATTTACCATGATTGGAATTGTTCCATAGAGTGAGTACTTTGTTTCGATATATATATATATAGATAGAGTAAGCAAGAGAATCAATTTTTTTTCACTACCTTTCATGAAGTTCTTTGAGATGTATTCATGTAGTCTTCAACCTTTATTCTTCAATGATGATAGTTTTGATTCCATACTTTACTACTTAAACCTAATCTAGTCCTAAACTGGCTTTAGTAAACTAAATCAAGAATGTGTTTTGGCATCTAAATTTGACAACTGATTTGACATACCAACGTCGGTGGGTTCAACCAAGCAATGCTCTAATAATATGGATCTAGACCAGCTAAAGTAACAATAACAACCTTATATATCATCAGAAATTCTATGTCCATATGTAGCTAATTGATCAATGATTTGTTTAATTTCAACAGTATAAGTAGCAACATAAGATTTACCTTTCTTTAGAGTCATCAATTTATCTCATAGTTGATAACATGAGTGGAAAAAACACAATAAAAACGTTCTTCAATACTCTTCAAGAGTTGATGAGAGGCAGTAGATCTAGAAAAATTTAAGATTATTGTATCAAAAATAGTAGTGTCAATCCACATGATATTAGTTGAATCTTTATCCAACCAATCAGTATAAAGTGGATTTTCACAATTGTCATTCTCATTTGCTCGAATTGACCTGCACAAGACATGGATAAGAGCCATCCAAATAATTAATGATTTTGAATATGCGAATCACGTGAATCATTAAGGATTTCCATGTCAAAGAGTTGTTGTTTTTCAACTTGAGAGAAACAATATGGATGAGTTGATTTATAAGAATTTTGGTCACTAAAAATGAAGTAAGGTTTTCCATTTTATAAAGAGAATCGAGAAAAAGAAATGTATAATCCAAATCTGAAAAGAAATGTTAAAAGAAAATGTGTAAAAGACAAATTGATGAATAGAAGTTTGATTGAGAGATTTAGAAAAATAAAATTGTTTGAAGAGTCGGAATCAGAGAATTTGAATTTCTCTGCTTTGATGTCATAATGGTAATCAAATTAAAGAGAGAAAATAGGGTTAAATTGATTAAACAAAGAGATTGAGTTATTACAAGTTATAAATACAAAAAAACAACAACAAGTATTACTAGAAAACGAACACGTGTTAACAAAAACCAATTTAACAAGAGTGTAAGAAGAGAACAAAATGAAACTGCTTTATTTGTTTTGTTATTACTATTGTTAGAGCACTGCTCGGTCGAACTCGCAAGCGTTGCTATCTCAATCTTGTTTGTCAAGTTTAGTTTTCAAAACTATAAGTCTTGATTTCTAGTCTACTTATAGCTATATCTTGGATTAGGATAGAATGTGTAGTTGAGCCTTAGACTTCACGACGTTTATCGATTGAAGACGAAGAACTACTAAGGGGATCTTTTGGAATTTCATCAACAAAAGGTATGTGGAGACTAAAACTCATATATCACTCAGAAGTCTATTCTTTATTATCTCCTATTGAGACAAAAGTCGTATAGCTATATAGACTTTACATTACACACATTTAATATTTCGAGCTGAGTTTAACTCGCTCATATCTTTCTCGAAATATGTGTTGGAAATCTTTTTGGTTTAACCACGTTTATCGTTATTCTTGACGAAAGTCAAAAGATGATCATGTGAAAATCAGCTGGTAACATCTTACATGATTTGTGTGTGACGGTCATTTGATGTAGGCTCAGAATGTTTCGTATTGATCATTCGATCACTTGAAAATTGCTTATAAGATAACAGTTTGTGTGAGACATCTATTGTCGTCTTCTAAGAATGTTTCAATGATTGAAATGGGAGTTATGAGGTAAAACCCATGTCTGGATACATTACGGTTTGTGTACTTAGTGTACGAACTGTTTTGACGGAATTCAGGACCGGAAGTTTGCATAACCGTTGGCAAACTTATTCAACTGTTTAAGTCAGGGTACTTAAGTTTGACTTCCGGTCGCAAACTGATTTAACTGTTGAAGTACGGGAACCAAGTTTGCGTACCCATTAGCAAACGGTTACAAATGAGTTCGGTATGGAGCTAAAGTTTGCGTACCCGTTTGCAAACTGTCGGCTTGTGACCAATGTCCGGAACATAAGTTTGCGTACCCGTTTGCAAACTTAAGTGGTTCGGGTTCTTAAATCGGTTAAGTATGATGTCATACTCAAATACATTTATAAATTAAGGAATGCAATCTTTGCGAACCGTAGCTAAAATGTTCGTAAACCGATTATTTTGAATCAATCTGATTTTGCTTTAATTGTGTCTTGTATACTTCTATGAGAATATAAACAATTGAACAACTCTATGAATAAAACAATTAGGTTCATTTGATTATCAATTGATCTAGAAGTGTTAAGATGAACAAGGTTAAAAGAAAAGTGTTCATACGGCTAACTTCGGTTAACTGTTATTGAGCCAACTCAATATACACATTTAGGTACGGTTACCCATATCTAAATGAAGGTATATTTCATTTGTGTGTAACAAGCTAAAGACCATCTAACGGTGGAAAGATATTAGCTTGAATCTTAAATCAGGTTTCACCTAACGGTGAATATTGATTGCTTTGTTCCAAAGTTATTAAACCCTGATTTGAAGACTATATAAGGGAGAACTCTAGCAACTGGGAAACCTAATACCCACACCTCATGTGTGATACTAGTTGCGACTAGAGTAGATTCTCCTTCAACCTAGGTTTTTCCTAAAACCATTATAGGTTAACGACTTAAAGACTTCATTGGGATTCTGAAGCCAGACCCAACTATTTTCTTTGTAGTTGCGTGTTATGATCTTACTTTGTTCGATCGTATTGAGTATTATCTTCTCTAAGAATTGCTCGAGATTTATCTCCGATAGGTAAGATATAAAAAGTATTCACAAAGATCTTCGTCTCATTCTTTGTGATTCCACAATAACTTGTTCTACTACTATATGGTTAAGTTATTGTGAGGTGATTGATATTTCTAGGCTGTTCTTCGGGAATATAAGACCGGATTATCAATTGGTTCCCGTTCACCTTGATTTATCAAAAGACAGAATAAAACTTCGTAGGTATTTCTGTGGGAGACAGATTTATCTATTAAAATAGACTTTTCAGTGTGAGACAGATTTGTTTATCAAGTCTTTGACTTTGGGTCGTAGCAACTCTTAGTTGTGGCTGAGATCAGCTAAGGGAATCACGTGCGTAAAGTCCTGCTGGGATTCAGAGGCATAAGGAACGCGACTGTACCTTAATCAGTATGAGATTTGTTAGGGATCAACTACATTCCAGTCTGAAGTTAACTTGTAGTAGGCTAGAGTCTGTTGCGACTTAATACAGTGTGGTGTTCAAATCTGGACTAGGTCCCGGGGGTTTTATGCATTTACAGTTTCCTCGTTAACAAAACTTTTGGTGTCTGTATTATTTCTTTTTCGCGTTATATTTATTTATATAATTGAAATATCACAGGTTGTGCGTAGTTCAATCAATTGGTAAATCCAACCTTTGGTTGTTGATTGAAATCGATTGACACTTGAACATTGGTCTTTGGTACCGTTCAAGTTGTTTCTCATAATAATCAGGCTCGCGTATTTCTATCTGTTTGATTTGCTGATTACATTGAGAAACATAGATATAACTCTTGGATATATTTTCCTTGATTGAGTCTGACTGTCTAGTTGATTCTCTTGGAATTATATTGGAGTTAGTCCATACAGATTGCCTAAACAAAATATTGGGTGTGGTTGTTAGACCCCCGCTTTTTCAATTGGTATCAGAGCAGGCAAACATAATAAACCTAATAAGGTCGTGTTTGTTTGATCCTAAAGACTGTCCCTATGGGAAATCACTTTGGGAAACTTGTTCTGTGCATCTGTGACGCATACCACAAATCCTCAAAGATTGTTCAGAGTTTATTCTTCTCAAGACCGCTGGTCTCTCAAGATAATCTCACATCATCTAAGACGTTACAAATCCTAGATGATGGAAAGCAATCTAAAGGAAAAATCAAAGATTCCTTTAAAAAAAGTTCGTTGCAGGAAACGTGCAAATAAAAGCTCAAGGATATAGAACCTCACTAGACTACTTATTAATCTTTTTGAGGAATACTATCGTGATGGATCAATTGACAAATATCTATTTATGGCTTTTGAAAACGTTTTTAAATCGCTGGAACGACTAGTCTTGATTAATGAAAAGGTTTGTACTGGTAAAAATTCTGATTCTGTCATTCGTTACATACATTCGAGTTTTGGCAACTACTCGGTCAAAATCGATAAAAATATTTTTACTGGTGGTGTTGCGAGTTCCAGTAGTTGGAAAAATCCTTCCTTTAATCATAAGAAAAAGGAGTTCAAAATTTCAAATAACCCTGAGTATCATCATTACTATGATTATACTTCTGGTACATTTAACAAATATCGACCGGAGAAGGTGCATGAGGTTTCCTCTGCCCATCTAGCCTCTTGGTAACAAGATTGGCTCAACCCCATTTATATATAACTTGAAGTGGGGCAAGTAACGGTCTGATTTGTGTTGTATTATGGGTTAGTTTTATTTTTGGAATTGGTATTTTTTTTTTTGAGGAAATACTCTCTCAATGGATTCTTTCCTGTCCACCTGAGGTTAAATAATGGTTTTCAGTCATGCACTATGTTCTTCTCGGTGTGCAAACCACTTAGTTCAGGTTTAGAAATGGAATCATATTTCCCTTTATGGGTTACCGAACCAGTACGGGTCCAAGCCCACTACCGGGTTCTTTTAAGGGCCCTCATACGCGTACCCTTCATCTTCATCTCTTTGTTTGAGTTCGTGAACAAGGGCGTTTCTAGGGTTCACGAGTTTACTCCATTAAATCTCTTTTTGGAGGTCAATAAGGTACAAAGGCTTATCATCATTCTCAAGGAGCATATCAAGTAAGATTTTCTCTTCCTTTTACTCTCAATTTTAGGGTTCATGGGGAAAATCAATAATGATGATAAGGTTTCTAAGAAAATGTCAAAAAATCATGGTTCTTACTCTCTTAGGAGTATAAACATACTAAGTGACGAAGATTCTATTAGAATTAGATTCATCAATGATTCTAGTAGTAAGATCTTTGAAAATATTTCTTCTTGTGATTTCATTTTAGAGAAGAAATTGGAAAGTGGTCATAAAGAAGATTTGATTTGTTTTGAGAAATATAATCTTGGTAACATCTTTGATGGTCTTGGTGAAGGTCTTGACACCCTCACAAGAATCTTTTATGCTAACATCCATGATGTTAATCTTGATGACTTAGAATTCAAGACTATGATAAATAGAAAAAGGATTCTTATTGATAGAGAGTTAATTTCAAGGATTACTAAAATTCCTTTGGGTAATTTTCTCCTTCCTAGACCAAGAGGAGAAAGACCATCTTATGAAATTATCTCTAAAGGTCTTTGTAGAAAGAATGTTGATTGGTTTGAAGGGAAACTTCCTACAAATGATCTTAGTCTTGCTTTGATGATTTTAGGAAAACCTGGCATTTCTAATCTTTGTCCTCCGCAATTGAGAACTCGCGGTGGAGTCGTGATTTTGCGGAGTTAGTCTATTTCCTTGAATTGGGTGCTCAAGGTATTGATATTTGTGGATTTATCATTCGTCTAATGATCTTGATGACGTCATCCAACAAGAAGTTAGGCTTTCCATGCTTAATTGAGCAAATATGTCGTGCACATTCCATTGCTCCCATTGGCAATTCTATTGGAACTCCCAAAATTGTTCGTTCGATTACTTTCAAACGTATGAAAATGAATGCGTGCAAGAGACAAAGATGTGATTCCCTTGAAGGTTCTTGTGATCCTACCACCTTGGGTCTTCTTCTTCAAATTTGCAAGGGTGTGCGTAAGATCAATTCCAAGGTAAAATGTGTGCAAGAACAATTACGTGTGCTTGCCACAAAGTTTCCCGAAATCAAGGAAAAAATGGAAAATGTTCAAGCCTCTTGGATGGATTCCGATGATGAAGATGGTGTTTAACTTCTCTATCTCTTATCATTTTTATTTTGTCTAGGAAACTTCTTATGAGAATTTATTCTTGTGTTTAAGAAGGATAACTTGTAAACGAGTTTCATCTTGCAATGTTTTTAGATTTATTAATTTAAATTCTAAGTTATTTGGAAGATGATAATGTTACGGGATATGTGTGTTTACGTACGTGAACTATGATTGTCCCATATATGTCAAAAGTTAAGTCTATTATGTCAATATGCAAATATTGATGGAAAATAGAATGAATTTTTGATGTTTATGTCAAAGATTAAGTCTATGGTATCATTATTCAAATTTTGATGAAAAATATAACGAATCTTTGAATATTCCGCAGTATTGATCATTCCCTGATCCACTTCTATGTGAAAGTACTGTATGGCTTCGTAAGTTTTCTTATGTTGAGCATTTTTGATTAAATTAATCATTGAGGTTTCTTTGTGGTTAATTTAATTGAGTTTTCTGGACACAAATTCATGTTTCATGTCGTTTGTTAATATCCAAAGAAATCCTTATTTTCTTGTAAAAGTAAGGTCGCTCTTGTTGTTCTTTCGGGAATGACATTTTATGGGGGAAAGTTCTTAATTGAACTTGTGCTTAATTGCCAAATCTTTGTGGGGAGTGCGGCTGTGGAATATTGTAGGAGTTTTCTTGTATCTTTATAAACTCCTTGATGAATACACTAAGTTTCGACTATGTGAAAGCATCGAAACAAAGTTGATATGTTCTCTTTTAGTCATGAAGTATCTCTTTGAGAATTACATTATGACCCTGATAGTTTTTATTAGAGCACTGCTCGGTCGAACTCACAAGCGTTGCTATCTCAAGCTTGTTGTCAAGTTAAGTTGCCAAAACTATAAGTCTAGATTTCTAGTCTACTTATAGCTAAGTCTCGGATTAGGATAGAAAGTGTTGTTGAGCTTTAGACTTCACGGCGTTCATCGATTGAAAACGAAGAACTACTAAGGAAAGCTTGTTGAACTTCAACAACAAAAGGTATGTGGAGACTTGAACTCATCTATCACTCAAAAGTCTATCTACTCTATCTCTTATTTGAGACAAAAGTCGTATAGCTATATAGACTTCGATTATACACATTTGATATTTCGAGCTGAGTTTAACTCGCTTACATATTTCTCGAAATATATGTTGGTAAGCTTTCGCTTTAACCAAGTTCTTCTTATATTCTTGACGAAAGACAAAATATGATCATGTGAAAATCGCCTGGTAACATCTTACATGATTTATGTGAGACAGTCATTTGATGTAGACTCGGAATGTTTCGTATTGATCATTCGATCACTTGAAAATTGCTTCGAAGCTAATAGTTTGTGTGAGAGAGCTATTGTCGTCTTTTAAGAATGTTTCAATGATTGAAATGGGAGTTTAGAACAAATAACCATGATTGGATATAACACAGTATGCATACTTGTATGCTAATTGTTGCAAGATATTCCAAGTCTGGGAACCGTAGTATGCATACCCGTATGCGTACTGGTTGGTTTATAAAGTCCGGGAACTCAGTATGCATACCCGTATGCGTACTGGCATGAGTTTCATGTTCCGGAATTTAACTAAGGTTGGATGGTATGCGTACCCGTTCGCATACTAGCGAACCCAAACTTGGTCCGGCAACTTAGGTATGCGTACCCATTCGCATACTTGAGAAGGTTATGTTCTAAAATCGGTTTGTTCATAAAATAATACATATATATATAATAAAGAATGCAATCTTTTTCAAACCATGGCTATAATGTTCATGAATTGATTCGAGTGAATCAAAATCGATTTTGCTTCAATTGTGTCTTGTATGCTTCTATGAGAATATAAACAATTGAACAACTCTAGAACTAGTTTTATTTGAGTCATTTGAACTAGTTATGATTAAGATGAATAGGTTGATATTAAAGTGTTCATATGGCTAACTTCGGTTAACTATTGTTGAGCCAACAAGGTGCACACGTTTAGGTACGGTTACTCATAGCTAAATGAAGTCACTTTTCATTTGTGTGTAACAAGCTAAGTTCGATCTAATGGTTGAAAGATATTAGCTTGAGTCTAATCAGGTTTTCATCTAACGGTGAATATTGAATGCTTTGTTACACAGGTAACATTGATTGCAAACCCTGATTTGAAGACTATATAAAGGAGAACTCTAGCAACTGGGAAACTTAATCCCCACACCTCTTGTGCGATACTAGTTGCGACTAGAGTCGATTCTCCTTTCTTAGGTTTTCTTCAAAACCCTGTAGGTTAACGACTTAAAGACTTCATTGGGATTGTGAAGCCAGACCCAACTATTTCTCTGTAGTTACATGTTCTGATCTTGTTGTTTTCTATCGTGATTGAGTACTATCTTCTTTAAGATTTGCTCGAGATTTATTCTCCGGTAGGCAAGATAAAAAGTAGTCACAAACATCTTCGTCTCATCGTTTGTGATTCCAAAATATCTTGTTTCGCTCCCATACGATTAAGATTATTGTGAGGTGATTGATATTACTAGGCTGTTCTTCGGGAATATAAGTCCGGTGTATCAATTGGTTCCTGTTCACCTTGATTTATCAAAAGATGGAACAAAAACTCTTGGGTATTTCTGTGGGAGACAGATTTATCTATTCAATAGACTTTTCTGTGTGAGACAGATTGGTTTATCAAGTCTTCGAATTTGGGTCGTAGTTGTGGGTGAGATCAGCTAAGGGAATCAAGTGCGCAGAGTCCTGCTGGGATTCAGAGGCATAAGGAACGCGACTGTACCTTGATCAGTGTGAGATCTGTTAGGGCTCAATATTCCAGTCCGAAGTTAACTTGTAGTAGGCTAGTGTCTGTAGCGTCTTAATACAGTGTGGTGTTCAAATCTGGACTAGGTCTCGGGGTTTTTCTGCACTTGCGGTTTCCTCGTTAACAAAATTTCTGGTGTCTGTGTTATTTCTTTTCCGCATTATATTTTTTATATAATTGAAATATCACAGGTTGTGCATAGTCCAATCAATTAGATAATCTAAACTTTGGTTGTTGATATAAATTGATTGACACTTGAACATTGGTCTTTGGTACCGTTCAAGTTGTTTCACATAATAATCAGGCTCGCGGATTTCTATCTGTTTGATTTGCTGATTACTTTGTGAAAAAGAGATATAACTCTTGGATATATTTCCATTGATTGAGTCTGACTGTCTAGTTGTGTTAGAGCACTACTCGGTCGAACTCGCAAGCGTTTCTATCTCAAGCTTGTTTGTCAAGTTTAGTTTCCAAAACTATAGGTCTTGATTTCTAGTCTACTATAGCTAAGTCTCGTACTAGGATAGTAAGTGTAGTTGAGCTCTAGACTCCACGACGTTCATCATACAAAGACGAAGAACTACTCAAGGAACTGGTGGAACTTCATCTACAAAAAGGTATGTGGAGACTTGAATTTATCTATCACTCAAAAGTCTATCAACTCTATCTCCTATCTTGAGACAAAAGTCGTATTGCTATATAGACTTCGATTATACACATTTGCTATTTCGAGCCGAGTTTATTTCGCTTATCTATTTATCGAAATATGTGTTGGTAAGCTTTCGCTTTGGCCATGTTCATCTTTACTCGTGACGGAAGTCATGTTGAACGTTTCAATTTCTTGAAAATCGCTTTGATGAAAAATAGTTTGTGAATAACAACTATATCACATCCTCTAAGAATGTTTCAATGATTGAAATGGGAGTTTAGAATATATAACCTTGAATGGATATAAACATTGTATGTGAACTCATACTTGTGTAAGTCCAAAATCCTTGAACCAAAGTATGCGTACTTTGTTGGTTTAGGATGACCGGAGCTAAGTCCGCGTACCTGTTCGCGTACTGTCGGAAGTTCACATCCCGTGAATTTCTGATGGAGTTTGTGAACTGAAAACAAGCTCAGTCCGGGTACTTAAGTATGCGTACCCGTATGCGTACTTAAGTGGGTTATTTTCTAAAAACGTTTTATTCGTGAACTAATACATTTATAAATTAAGGAATGCATATTTACAGACCGTGGCTATAATGTTCATGAATTGATTCGAGTGAATCAAAATCGTTTTTGCTTCGATTGTGTCTTGTATACTTCTATGAGATCTAAGCAATTGAACAACTCTCTAACTAGTTCATTTGAGTCACTTGAACTAGTTATGATGAATATGAATAAGGTTGATATGAAAGTGCTCATATGGCTAACCATTGGTTAACTATTGCTGAACCAACTAGGTGTACTCGTTTAGGTACGGTTACCCAAACCTAAATGAACGTGCATTTCATTTGTGTATGACAAGCTAAGTTCGATATAACGGTTGAAAGATATTAGCTTGAATCTAATCAGGTTTTCATCTAACGGTGAATATTGAATGCTTTGTTACCAAGGTAACTTAGATTGCAAACCCTGATTTGGAGACTATATACAGGAGAACTCTAGCAACTTGGAAACCCAATCCCCACACCTCCTGTGTGATACTAGTTGTATAAGCTAGAGTCGATTCTCCTTTAACCTTAGGTTTCTATCGAGACCCTGTAGGTTAACGACTTGAAGACTTCATTGGGATTGTGAAGCCAGATCCAACTATTCTCTCTGTAGTTGCGTGATCTGATCTTGATGTTTCTATCGTATTTGAGTACAATCGTAAGCTTGGCTTGAGATTAATTTCTCCGATAGGCAAGATATAAAACAAGTCACAAACATCTTCTTCTCATCGTTTGTGATTCCGCAATATCTTGTTTCGCTAGTAGATTAAGATTATTGTGAGGTGATTGATATTTCTAGGCTGTTCTTCGGGAATATAAGTCCGGGTTATCGATTGGTTCCTGTTCACCTTGATTTATCAAAATACGGAACAAAAACTCGTAGGTATTTCTGTGGGAGACATATTTATCTATTCCTGTAAAATTCTCTGTGTGAGACAAATTTGTTTATTAAAGTCTTCGACTTTGGGTCGTAGCAACTCTTAGTTTTGGGTGAGATCAGCTAAGGGAATCAAGTGCGTAGTATCCTGCTGGGATCAGAGACGTAAGGAGCATAAATGTACCTTGGATCAGTGTGATATTGATTGGGGTTCAACTACAGTCCAGACCGAAGTTAGTTTGTAGTAGGCTAGTGTCTGTAGCGGCTTAATACAGTGTGTGTTCAATTTGGACTAGGTCCCGGGGTTTTTCTGCATTTGCGGTTTCCTCGTTAACAAAACTTATGGTGTCTGTGTTATTTCTTTTCCGCATTATATTTTGTTATATAATTGAAATATCACAGGTTGTGCGTTGAATCGATCAATTGGTAAATCCAACCTTTTGTTGTTGATTGAAATTGACTGATCCTTGAACATTGGTCCGTTCAAGTTATTTCTCTTGTATTCAATCAGGCTCGCAGATTTCTATTTATTTGAGTGAGGATTGAATTGAGAAATTGAGATATAACTCATTGATATACTTTTTATTAAGATTGAGTCTGACTGTCTAGTTGATTCTCTTAAAAGTATATTGGAGTTAGTCCATACAGATTGCTAAGCGAAATATTGGGTGAGGTTGTTGTACCCCCACTTTATCTAGTTGATTCTCTTGGAATTATATTGGAGTTTGTCCATACAGATTTCCTAAACGAAATATTGGGTGTGGTTGTTAGAACCCCGTTTTTTCAATTGGTATCAGAGCAGGCAAACACGTTTAAGACCTTATAAGTCTTTGTTTGTAGCGATCTGACTTTATGGACGAGTCTATCTCTAATAACATACCAGTTCAAAAATTACCAGATGTTTTTCAAAGCTTGGATTCACCTGAGAAAACGGTCACATCTAGGTCAATATCTAAACATTCTCTTGATGTAGAAACTGTTAATAACTGGGAATCACGCCTAGAAGAACAGTTGGATGAACTTTCTGATGAAGGTGATTCAGATATTGATAGAGATGTTGATGAGGAAGTCTAAGAGTATATTAAGCTATTGGATTTGGTGGAAAATAAGAAGATGAAAACTTCAAATGTCACACCTTTTCTAACTAATCTCTGTCGTGCAAAAAATAAATCGAGAAGATGTTACGCAGGTGTTTATGTTTCGAATCGTTCTAACGAATCGATCCTCAAGGATTCTGAGGAAAACCTACGTATGAAGTCACTTGAATGTGATAACCTTTATCAAAAGTATTTTTCGTTGGAAGAGAAACTTGCAGATCTGAAGCAAGGATTAACTCTCAACAAATTAGTTTTGATGACAGAGAAAGCACTTATCTCGCTCTAGAAAAACGCCTTGAGGCTGATTTAGATGCTGCGCTTGATAAAATCAAGATGTTGGAAGATGACTTGAAAAGTTCAACACTAGTTCAAGCATATTAACCACTATGCTAAGAACAAGTAAAAATCATCGTGATACACGAGGATTGGGCTATAAAGGAATAAATAGTCCAAGTATTAACAAAGAGGTAAAATTTGTCAAGGCTAGTGATTCTTCTCAACAAAAGGTTTCCACTGATGACAAAAGTGAAAAACCTTCACCGGCAGTTAAGGTTCAAAAGAGCAAAGTATATCAACCTCCAAAGTCAACACACACGGATCGAGGTAAGAACATTCCTTATGTTTGCCACTATTGCGGAAATAAAGGTCACCTGGAAAGGAGATGTCGTTTCCGTATAAAGAATGAAAAACTTCATGATGTTCTTGTTTGGGCATCACAAGAAGTTGTGAAACCAAGATCATATGTTAAGACTAATCCCCTTAACGTTACAGGGTGTAATTATCCAACCTTTAGGCAATGGAATCAGTGCTGTGATAAACATATATTTGCCTATAAATGTCATACGAATCCTTTTCATAATCGTAATGGTTATCAAAAGGATAACTTCGTAAAGACGGAGACAAGATCCGATGCTCCCAATTGGAGAAAAACTAACTTGCAAAAGAATAGTCCATCCAATTATCTTCCGAGAAATCTAGAAGAGAGTAATGGGAAGAAGGTTCATATTGTTCCTAAACGCCCTCAGAAGTGGGTACCAAAGAAAGCCAATAATGCTTTGAGTGTGAAAAGGAATGATCTCCCAGAAAATTCCATAACTATGGAGAAGGCAGTATCCATGATGTTGGAACTTAAAAGGTTCTTTGGAAAAATGGATTTGGATGTGAAAGGTTCTAAAAGTGATCTCTGTCATGATAATCCAAAAGTGAAACAGAATAAGCCAAAAACTATAGATAGTGAAAAATCCATAGTTACGGAAAAGTCTGTTTCAGTCACTTGTGGTGAGCAAGACATTGTCCACCTCAACACAACTTGATTGTGTTGTAAGTGCATCCTCACCAAGGAATGCCCTGTTAAGTATACGGTGAGGGAAGCACGAGAATTGGGGCGCACATATTGTGTTAGGTATGATATTGAATATTTGGTAAAGCCGTAGGATTCACGACATGATCCTTCTTAAAGGTTTGAACATAGTAGTTCGGGATATTTGGACTTCATGGTACACATACCAGGTATGCATACCATCATTTAAAATCAAAATCCAGGGATTTTAGTTCGCAAACCCGTTTGCATACTGCTCCAGGTTACGAAAATTCGTTTGCAAACCGGTATGCATACTGGCCTGTAGACGTTGATATTCGGCAAACTTGTTTTGGCCGTAACTTCTTCGTCCGAACTCGGAATGACCTCATTCTTTTTGCATTCTCTTCCTATTTGAATTATCTTCAAAATGGAGATGAGAATTCTTGGATTTGGATGAGTTAAGATTGGTCTTTATCCTGACTCCTGTTTTTGAGTGTTTTGCTCCGTTTCGTCGCACTTGTTCCACTTCTCTTGGACTTGGGCACTTGGATTCCTGTAGTACTTCTCTTCTAAGGTCATTTGTATCTTCTGGAAGATGATTTTTTTAGTATCAATCTTTATTAGTTTTATATATTGCAAAAAATTATTATGGAATATGAGTGTTTGCGTCCGTGAACTATGATTGTCCCACATATGTTAAAAGTTAAGTCTATTATATGTCTTTATGCAAATATTGATGGAAAATAAAATTGACTTTTGATAACAAAGATTAAGTCTATAGTATCATTATGCAAATATTGATGAAAATAGAATGAATCTTTGAATGTTCCGCAGTATTGATCTTTCCCTGATCCATTTCTATGTGAAAGTACTGTGTGGCTCCGTAAGTTTTCTTATGTTGAGCATTTCCGGTTAAATTAATCATGGGTTCTCTTGTGGCTAATTTAATTGAGTTTTCTGGATATAAATTCATGTTTCATGTAATTTGTTAATGTCCAAAGAAATCATTCTTTTCTTGCAAAAGTAAGGTCGCTCTTATTGTTCTTTCGGGAATGACATTTTATGGGGGAGAATAATTAATTGAACTTATGCTTAATTGCCAAATATTTGTGGGGAGTGCGGCTGTGGAATATTATAGGAGTTTTCTTGTATTTTTATAAACTCCTTGATGAATATACTAAGTTTCGACTATGTGAAATCATCGAAACAAAGTTGATATGTTTTATTTTAGTCATGAAGTATCTATATGAGAATTTCATTATGATCCCACTAGTTTTCATACCTTTGCCAATTTATATTGACAAAAAGGGGGAGAATTAATGTGTAGTTCACACTACAAATACATATGGTTTACGGATCATTATGTAAGGGGGAGTGGTTTTCATTGTGAGATGAAGTATTGACTAAGGGGGGGTGATACATATCACCATAGTATTGTTGTCAAAGTTGTGATACAATTGGACTTTGATGCTGTTTAATAATACTATGACACTGTATAACAATGATTGGGAGCTATTGTTTTCTCATTGTTATAGCTATGGATCTTCAACAACTATGATGCTGAGTTGAACACATTCAGAATAACTGGAGTACTTGGAAGTGACGAAGATTTCGAGTAATGTTGAAGAACCAAGGAAATAAAGCATTTGGATGAGAAGCTACAAAGTTTATTTATTTTGTAACCCATATGTATTGATAGTTTTGTCACTAAAATTGACAAATGGGGACATTGTTAGAGCACTGCTCGGTCGAGCTCACAAGCGTTGCTATCTCGAGCTTGTTGTCAAGTTTAGTTGCCAAAACTATAAGTCTTGATTTCTAGTCTACTTATAGCGAAGTCTCGGATTAGGATAGAAAGTGTAGGTTAGCTTTAGACTTCACGGCGTTCATCGATTGAAGACGAAGAACTACTAAGGAGATCTTGTGGAACTTCATCAACAAAAGGTATGTGGAGACTTGAACTCATCTATCACTCAAAAGTCTATCTACTCTATCTCCTATTTGAGACAAAATTCGTATAGCTATATAGACTTCGATTATACACATTTGATATTTCGAGCTGAGTTTAACTCGCTTACATATTTCTCGAAATATGAGTTGGTAAGCTTTCGCTTTAACCAAGTTCATCTTATATTCTTGACGAAAGTCAAAAGATGATCATGTGAAAATCACCTGGTAACATCTTACATGATTTGTGTGAGACATTCATTTGATGTAGACTCGGAATGTTTCGTATTGAGCATTTGATCACTTGAAAATTGCTTCGAAGCTAATAGTTTGTGTGAGACAGCTATTGTCGTTTTCTAAGAATGTTTCAATGATTGAAATGGGAGTTTAGAACAAATAACCATGATTGGATATTACACAATATGCGTACTTGTATGCTAATTGTTGCAGGATATTCCAAGTCCGGGAACCATAGTATGCATACCCGTATGCGTACTGGTTGGTTTATAAAGTTCCGGAACTCAGTATGCATACCGTTATGCGTACTGGCGTGAGTTTCAAGTTCCGGAATTTAACTGAGGTTGGATGGTATGCGTACCTGTTCGCATACTGGCGAACTCAAACTCGGTCCGACCACTTAGGTATGCGTACCCGTTAGCATACTTGAGAAGCTTATGTTCTAAAATCGGTTTGTTCATGAACTAATACATATATATATATATATATATATATATAATAAGGAATGCAATCTTTTGCAAACCGTGGCTATAATGTTCATGAATTGATTCGAGTGAATTAAAATCGATTTTGCTTCAATTGTGTCTTGTATACTTCTATGAGAATATAAACAATTGAACAAATCTAGAACTAATTTCATTTGAGTCATTTGAACTAGTTATGGTTAAGATGAATCAGGTTGATATGAAAGTGTTCATATGGCTAACTTCGGTTAACTATTTTTGAGCCAACAAGGTGCACACATTTAGGTACGGTTACTCATATCTAAATGAAGTCACTTTTCATTTGTGTGAAACAAGCTAAGTTCGATCTAACGGTTGAAACATATTAGCTTGAGTCTATCAGGTTTTCATCTAACGGTGAATATTGAATGCTTTGTTACCAAGGTAACATTGATTGCAAACCCTGATTTAAAGACTATATAAAGGAGAACTCTAGCAATTGGGAAACCTAATCCCCACACCTCCTGTGTGATACTAGTTGCGACTATAGTCGATTCTCCTTTAACCTTAGGTTTTCTGCATAACCCTGTAGGTTAACGACTTAAAGATTTCATTCGGATTATGAAGCCAGACCCAACTATTTCTCTGTGGTTGCGTGTTCTGATCTTTTTGTTTTCTATCGTGATTGAGTACTATCTTTTCTAAGATTTGCTCGAGATTTATTCTCCGATAGGCAAGATAAAATGTAGTCACAAACATCTTCGTCTCATCGTTTGTGATTTCACAATATCTTGTTTCGCTTCCATACGATTAAGATTATTGTGAGGTGATTGATATTACTAGGCTGTTCTTCGGGAATATAAGTCTGGTGTATCAATTGGTTCTTGTTCACCTTGATTTATCAAAAGATGGAACAAAAAGTCTTAGGTATTTCTGTGGGAGACAGATTGGTTTATCAAGCCTTCGACTTTGGGTCGTAGCAAATCTTAGTTGTGGGTGAGATCAACTAAGGGAATCAAGTGCGCAGAGTCCTATTGGGATTTAGGGCGTAAGGAACGCGACTGTACCTTGATCAGTGTGAGATTGGTTAGGGCTCAACTACATTCCAGTCCGAAGTTAACTTGTAGTAGACTAGTGTCTTTAGCGGCTTAATACAGTGTGGTGTTCAAATCTGGACTAGGTCCTTGGGTTTTTCTGCATTTGCGGTTTCCTCGTTAAAAAAAATTCTGGTGTCTGTGTTATTTCTTTTTCGCATTATATTTTTTATATAATTGAAATATCACAGGTTGTGCGTAGTTCAACCAATTAGATAATCCAACCTTTGGTTATTGATATAAATTGATTGACACTTGAACATTGGTTTTTGGTACCGTTCAAGTTGTTTCACATAATAATCAGACTCGCGGATTTCTATCTGTTTGATTTGCAGATTACTTTGTGAAACAGAGATACAACTCTTGGATATATTTCCATTGATTGAGTCTGACTGTCTAGTTGATTCTCCTGGAATTATATTGGAGTTTGGTCATACAGATTTCCTAAACGAAATATTGGGTGTGGTTGTTAGACCCCCGTTTTTTCAGTTTTCGTACCTTTGCCAATTTATATTGACAAAAAGGGGGAGAATTATTTTTTAGTTCACACTATATATACATATGGTTTACGGATCATTATGTAAGGGGGAGTGGTTTTCATTGTGAGATGAAGTATTGACTAAGGGGGAGTGATACATAT
This sequence comes from Papaver atlanticum, assembly GCA_023531105.1. Taxonomy (NCBI): domain Eukaryota; kingdom Viridiplantae; phylum Streptophyta; class Magnoliopsida; order Ranunculales; family Papaveraceae; genus Papaver; species Papaver atlanticum. The sequence goes on along the minus strand of JAJJMB010002379.1, from coordinate 2,080,442 downwards.
CACCGTAGTATTATTGTCAAAGTTTTGATACAATTGAACTTTGATGCTGTGTAATAATACTTATATACTGTATAACAATAATTGAGAACATTTGTTTTCTTATTGTTATGGCTACGGATCTTCAATAACTATGATGCTGAGTTGAACACGTTCAGAATCACTGGAGTACTTGGGGTGACGAAAAATTCAAGGAATGTTGAAGAACCAAGGAAATCAAGCATTTGGATAAGAAGCTACAAAGTTTATTTATTTTGTAATCCATATGCATTGATAGTTTTATCACTAAAATTTACAAATGGGGAGATTGTTAGAGCACTGCTCGGTCGAACTCGCAAGCGTTGCTATCTCAAGCTTGTTTGTCAAGTTTAGTTGTCAAAACTATAAGTCTTGATTTCTAGTCTACTTATAGCTATATCTCGGATAAGGATAGAATGTGTAGTTGAGCCTTAGACTTCACGGCGTTCATCGATTGAAGACGAAGAACTACTAAGGGGATCTTATGGAACTTTATTAACAAAAGGTATGTAGAGACTTTAACTCATCTATCACTAAGAAGTCTATTCTTTTTTATATCCTATTGAGACAAAAGTCGTACAGCTATGTAGACTTTACATTACACACATTTAATATTTCGAGCTGAGTTTAACTCGCTTATATCTTTCTCTAAATATGTACTGGAAATATGTTTGGTTTAACCACGTTCATCGTTATTCTTGACGAAAGTCAAAATATGATCATGTAAAAATCACCTGGTAACATCTTACATGATTTGTGTGTGACGGTCATTTGATATAGGCTCGGAATGTTTCGTATTGATCATTCGATCACTTGAAAATTGCTTATAAGCTAATAGTTTGTGTGAGACATCTATTGTCGTCTTCTAAGAATGTTTCAATGATTGAAATGGGAGTTAAGAGCTAAAACCCATGTCTGGATACATTACGGTTTGTGTACTTAGTGTACGAACTGTTTTGACGGAATTCAGGACCGGAAGTTTGCATACCCGTTCGCAAACTTATTCAACTGTTTAAGTCAGGGTACTTAAGTTTGCATACCTGTTCGCAAACTGATTTAAATGTTGAAGTACGGGAACCAAGTTTGCGTACCCGTTCGCAAACGGTTTCAACTGAGTTCGGTCCGGAGCTAAAGTTTGCGTACCCGTTTGCAAACTGTCGGCTTGTGACCAATGTCCGGAACTTAAGTTTTCGTACCCCTTTGCAAACTTAAGTGGTTCAGGTTCTTAAATCGGTTAAGTATGATGTCATACTAAAATACATTTATATCTTCGTCTTTTCTCCGCTCTTTTCGCTTTGTCTAGCTTTTAATCCCCCAGGTCTTTTGTCTCCAATTCCTCTTTGATTCAAAACCTGCAACAAAAAGCCAATTACCCAAGAAACGTAAAAAAGAACAAAAGAATAAAAATCTAAAAACTCTAAATCTAAAAACAAATCCGCGTCGGCGGCGCCGAAAATTGATGTGATTTTGAAGTTTGTTGTAGTAAAAGGTTCGTTGAGACTTGTGAAGATTCGAGTTTTTAAATTTAATAAAAATATACAATAATATTACAAATGGTGCAAGAGGTACTGGAACTAAGGATTCGGCCAATTTTCATAACATAAGGTTCAATTATTTATTCTCAACAATTTTAGCTCAAGAAATGTAAACATGGACTCTTATTTTTTCCAAGGTAGATTTTAAAAACATTAGTTATAAATCGTAAGCATGGGACATCAAACATCTAAGCAAGCATGACCCATCTAATAAAATAATAACTAATTAATCAAAATCATATTTCAATTAATATTAGTGCAAAAGTCATAAAATAAATTTACCCATGTATGAAGTTCGGCCTCCTCCGTCGTCCCAGTGTTGGGGTTTAACTCATCATGTCGAAAACACACTCAAAATATGTATTCATGGCTCAAAAAGTGTTTACAAGAAGAGAAAATAATGAAACAGGAAATCTGCAACAGCACAGGTGCGTTACAGACCGACTGTTTCAATTCTCAACTATTATGATGAAGACAATCGTTACAAATCTGAAGATAAATGTTGCAAACCAGTTTAAGAAACTGTTACAATGAAGATAAAAATGTTGCAAACCAGTTGAAGAAACCGTCGCTGGTTCCCTGTTCTTCACGAGCAGCAGCAGAAACAACAACAGAGTTCTGAAAACTCTTGATTCACGCCTCCTGAGCTCTCCTCTCGACCCCAAACTCTCGACAACCCTTCTATGGAACCTTGTGACTCTATTTATATACCAAAAGCCTAAAAATCACGCGTCAATTACACAAAATAATTCTCATTTACTCTCATGCATGGAAAAGAATAATTTCCATTTCTTGATTAATTACGCGTCTAATCTCGTGCTGCACACACCAGGAACATTCCTTCACGTCCCAGAATAAGTTAGGCACGCAGAAGCCACAAGAAAACTTCACAAAATTACCAAAAATTCTGAAAATATCTTACAGGAATATCACTCATGTTTTGCTCTACACTTGAATTTTAGCCAATTATGGTCGAAACCAAATACCATACCACGTTTCTATGGGTCCTAGGAATGATCCCAATCAATTCCATCCCTTTAGTCTCTCTGAAATGACTCCAAAAATCTGATTGAAAATCTGCCAGGGATAAACATCATTTTCCCGCCTTTTTTTTGTTTTTGAACGTGAAGGAGAAGGGGGAGCCCCTTATCCGCTGCTGGAGTCCGAATAACAAATGTCCCTTGGGTGCCTTTAGACAACTTTTCGACCCGATTTTTCCAAAAATGTTTATTACTCAAAAATACCTACAAACACATAAAACACCATAATAAGTACAAAAATGGGTACTAACAATATACACAATAAAGATGAAAATAGACACATAAATGCGTCTATCAATATAACCTGCAAGCTTCCTTGTGACCCAAAAACGTACAGTACGGTTTGAAACTTTCTTATTGATCCCAAATGTATCCGAAGGCCCAAAATCTATTTCGTCCCGACACAAAATATGTTATTTTGATCATAATATGCCTTATGACCATAACATTACCATGTAATCTGAAATATACTCGTGATGAAATTTGTAATACAAATAAGAATGTTATTGCGAGCTAAGATTTGACATGTAAATTTCGTCCACTAATTCAAAATTGTATCAACGTTACTCATATTTTGCTCTGTAAATCAAAAAAAATACATGTGCCGAAATCTACATTAATTGTGCTCTAAAGTTTGTCTTTTGGTATAGATTTGTTATGTGATCCAAGATTTTCATTACCAACAAATTGTAAATAAATTGAAATTTATTACGTCACCCGAAATCGTCATGCGGTACAATTATTTTATTTGTGCCTTAAACCAAATAATAGCGGATCGTGCCAGTTACCTCCATTTTGTCTAATGGTTCCAAATACGGGTGTTTTGGCCTAGCCGGGCAGCCTTGCATGTTTTCTAATCCAGATAAGGCCAGACGTGCCTCACATTCTACTACCCAAATGCCTGTCAGGCCAGGTCACGCAGGTCAGGTACAAATCCTTCCCAAAGCTCATTCCATAAACCAGACCAGGCATGCCAAACAAACTACGGGTTTTTTGATGGAATTTATTTTTTATTGAAGCTCGATATTTAGAGATGAATAGATACTCATGTCTTGCATAAAAACGAATCATCGCATAGAAATTTTACTACCTTGCCCAAAAAAGGTATCACATTACAGAAAATGGATCAAATAAAGAAATGAAAAGAAAAGTATTACCCCCATCCCAAGAAAAGAGACATTACCACTTTTTCATTTTAAAAAAAAAAGGAAGGAAGGAAGGAAGCTTTTCATTAATGGAAATTCAAAGTTATATTGGGTTTAAAATGAAAAATTAGAGAATAAAAAGAAACAAGAACATGCAATACAAGTACAACACCGACAAATCCGACAAGAGAAATAGAAGAATTAACGGAACATGATGAATATAAGCATGAATAAGAACAAATCAAACAGGCGGAATAATGGTATTTCTCAGAAATAAATTCCAACCATTTTGTTTGTTTTTCTTCTTCATAAAGAAATGCTATTAAACTTGGAGTGATTTGCCCAAATCTCTTAAAACTTGTGATGAAGATTCTGTTGTCAAAATATCATTGATGAAGATTTTTCCGCCGGATAATCAAAGGATGAAGATTACAGTAATGATTCTGTCGCCGGAGACAAAAAATGGTTAAAATCTCGTCATTGGAATACACCTCAAGTGATCTTAAACCCCATAGTAACAAAGAACGACCATTAAAGTCGAGATAAACCTCTCTAGTAGAGGAGATAGAACTACCATAAGGATGTATAAAACTTATCAAATGGTTAGGAATAAACATAAATAAACCTATTTAAATTAAAGATCTACCTAAAAACAAGTAAAGGAGATGAAAATCCTGCTCAGATCTGGCCCAAAGAGGACCAGATATGAGCAGGAAGATTGCCAGTGAACGAATTTTCTCTGTTAAAGAAAATGGTGATAGAGGAGAGAGATTTTTAGTAAAACCTTCACTTCATTTTAGCTTGTATTTGTATGATGTTTCCCCAAATAGATTTTCTTTGTGGTTATGTTTAAGGGGTTAGACATATTCGATAATTAATTGACATTATTATGTCAGCCAGTCGAGTTGTTTGGGCGGATAGCAGTCTAGGCAATTATATTATAGGAAAACCTGAGCCCCATTTAAGCTAACTAGGCCAAGCCAGATGGCTGGTAATGAAGTGTAGCGCTCCTACATTACAAGCTAACTCGGAAGGATACAACCAGACCGAATGTTTTTGGTTATTTTTTACAATATTAATTCTAAGATAAATTTAAAATCTTCTTATTATTCATTATTTTCCTCTTTGTCAGTTTGTTCCATATCTGGTTCCACGGTACTTCAGTGGCCGCTGAACCTTGGAGCCACCGTCCTTTATTTCTCGGGAAATGCTAGACGCGCCGAAATATTTCCACTGAAAAATCCATCGATAGAGAGTACGGAAAAAATAGGGGGTGTTTTTTTACCCATAATAGGACCCACAATAATCGCATCTGTCGGTGTGGTTCACGTGATTCCAATGCCGGTGGCGGTGAATCTAGATTTTTCACCATAATATTGATTTTGTGGACCACGAAATGTTGGGGTTCCGAACTCCAAATCAGAGTACGTGCCTAGACCTCCGACCCATTGTCAACACCCGTGGATCAAAAATGGGAACAATTTTGGTATTCTCAAGAATTTGAAACGATACTGGCTACAGATAGAATAGAAAGGATTGATAGATACGTTGATAATCCCTTAAACACATTGTTTGGTGTGGGGAAAGTTTTCTTCATGGGAATCCTGAATCAAGTTCATGTGAAAGATGGTTAGGCCTTTGCTAAATTGGGCAAATGTTGCTTCCACCCGTACGACCATACCATAACCATACTTTGTCCATTCATATACAAGTGCATCATGCGGATATGCGCTGTGTCAAATACTGTTCTCGAAGAAACCTATTATAGGGCTCCAAAATTCTGGTTTTGAGGGCTCATAAAATGACAAAAAAACGGGTCATGGAATAGTAAATCCAAAACCCTTTATCCCAATAATTAATTAATGTTAATGATTAGGTTAACTAAATTAAGTAAGATTAGTAATAAGATCAGACTAATCATTTGATTTATAGTTTATATTTAAAATCAAAATCACAGTAATTTTTTGTTTTGTTTTTGTTTTGAAAACTGAAATTACGGTTAGGTTTTCCAACCGTATACAAAGCAGGGTAACTTACGGTTGGGTTTCCCAAACGTATACGAAAGTTAGTTAAGCACTTACAGTTGGGAGTTCATATTTTCTCCACCGTATACAAAACCAGGGCAACTTACGGTTGGGTTTTCCCACCGTATACAAAAGTTATTAATGCTTTTACGGTTGGGAGTTCATATTTTCCCAACCGTAGAAAATTTATACTGTGAGAAAATCAATATTTTCCCACCGTAAATCAATCCTACGGTTGGGAAATATTGATTTCCCAACCGTATCCAGTTCTGAAACTAATTTTTCAATTTCTAATTTGATCAAATCTAACATATTCATCGGATCAAAAGCATTAAAAAATGATCGGGTTTTCGATTCTTACCCAGTTAAAATTATTACTGGCTGAGAATCGATGATTAATCGTTGTTGAAGTAAAAAAATTGGCGATGGAGGAGGAGAAGAAGAGACGGGTGGGTTTGGGTTTAGGTTTTTTTTTCTTTCCTATTGGGTTTAGTTTAGGTTTTGTTTTTGATTTAATTAGATTTAAATTTGGTAATTATTTAGGTTTTCAAAGGATATTTTTGTATTTTTGATAACAAAATAGGTCTCCCCACATCCACATTTAGGATAGTTGAATCCATAGGAGCCCTCAAAACCAGTCCAGCTAATGGCCGCGCAACAGGTGAAACACGAGAAATGTCAAATTAAGGGAAATAAAATGAGGAAATTCAGAAAGAGGCTCGGTTTGCACAACCCTTTCGAGTTGTTATCAGCCACCTGAACAATAATATTACAGTAGAAACTCCATTAATTAATACTCGATTATTTAATACACTCTCTTAAATAATATTTTTAGCCGGTCCCGAGTCGGGGACAACATGCCAAATTAATAATTCGCTTAAATTATAAATTAATACATTTTTGATTACTTATGTAGACCCCATATGAAATATAAATTAATAATCCACTATATATATATATATATATATATTCAATACACTAATGTTTTATGAAGATTTCTAGAAAAATAAGTCATCTGTCTTCTGTTTTTTGTCACCAGAGGAGGAAACCCACAGAGCTCACCCACCCAATTAACTATTTCTAAGATAAACCTTTCCCTTAGCATCATCATCCACAATCTGCTTTAATTCCTCAGAGAACGATTATGGGTTGATTACAACAAACTCCCCTGTGGGAAATTGACTAGCCAACAGGTCAGCAGCTTTATTGGCTTCCCTATAAGTATGATCAGCAGAACAAGACTGTACTTTACCTCACAATCTCATGATTGATTCCCAAACGTGGTGACAAGTCCATGGAGGTTTCGGGTCTGCTTTCTGAAAGTAAGACACCACATTCTTCGAGTCAGGGCGCAGGGAGATTCTAGAACAACCCTTTATGATGGCAAGCTTAAGACCAGCCTCGACACCTTGGAGCTCATGTAGAGTAATTGAACAAGGGGAAGAGCTACCAGTAACAGCACTGACTGGCACACCAACCTCATCTCTAATAAGTGCACCAAAACCAGCATCATCTCCCCTAACAGACCCATCAGTGTTCACAGCAACTTCACCAGTAGCTGGTTTAGCCCATGTGGTTGCAACCTGAACAGGTACAATGAAGTTAGGTCTGCATCCCCAACAAACAGCTAGGTTCATGTTCTCATTATTATCCACCATTGAAGTATCAACTGACGCCAATCTGAACCTAACATCATCAGAAATATTCAGCAAAAGGATATTAGGGGGGAGATATTTGTTGACGAAGATTCTCCTATTCCTCTCACCCCACACATGATAGATACAAGCGTTAAAAGCCAGCTTCCTCAAGGTCCCAACTGACCTGCTCCCACTGAAGTGCATCACACACCATTTAACTTGAACCTCCCATTCAGAAAACCCAGTGGCCCTGAGTCCCAACATGGCCATCAACTGACACCAAATAGAAGAAGTATAGCTTCACTTAAACAGCAAATGAAAGTCATCTTCAAGCATTAGATTACACAACACACACATAGGGTCTACATCCATACCCCAAGCTAGTAACTTGAATCTAGTCTTCAAACCCTTGTGTAGAGACATCCAGATTATAAAGCAGTGTCGGGGGATGTAATGAGGGAACCACACAAGAGCCTGCCAATCTATCTTAGGCCCGTGTTGCCTGAACGCATTGTATGTGTCCTTGAGAGAGTAGTCTCCAGTCATCCCAGCAGTCCACACAATCTTGTCTTCAATCAAACTATCTGTTTTCACCTTAAGAACATCCAAGATAGTGTCACCTAACACATTGCCTAGGTTAGGGGAAAAGGTCCATTGGTCATTCTCCAAACAGCTGCTCACATTGGCCTCCAGGTGGTGAACAGAATCATACAAGAGATGAGGTGGGAATAAGTTCATAAGGGTACCTTGAGTCATCCACCTATCTTTCCACAACTTGGTGCTCTCCCCATTACCAATAAGATGAAGAACAAACTGACTAGCCACAGCTCTATGATCCAGAATTCTCCGCCAACACCAAGAAGAGTCGGGAGGAGGCTTAAGGTGCCAGAAGTCCTTTCCCTTGATCAGATTTTGCTGCACCCATTGAACCCAGATGGTATCCTTATTGCTCACCATGTCCCAGATATGCCGAAGGTTTGAAGTAGTGTTTGTTGTCTCTATGCACCTTATTCCCAGTTCACCTTCACTGTGAGGGAGACAAGCAATGGACCAACCAACTGACGATTTCTTGTAGACCATATCAATGTCAGACCAAAGGAATCTTCTGAATATTGAGTTGATAATATTGCCAGTCTTCTTGGGAAGAACAAAGCAGGAGATCCAGAAAACAAGCATGCTGCTCAAAATCACTTTAATAAGAAGTACCCTTCCAACGAATGAGAGAGTCCTAGCCTTCCATTACTTGATTCTAGCAATAATGTGATCCACAAGAGGAGAGAAATCATTATGGGATAGCCTAGTTGAGAGAAGAGGAAGTCCTAAATACCTAACTGGAAGCGTACCAGTTTCAAACCCCAACACTGACTTGATGCTGATGGATGAGGTAGCAGAGTCGACAGAATAGATGAAGATATTGCTCTTCGTGTTATTCACTATTAACCCAGTTCCGCTGAAGAAGGTGGTTAGAGTGGTTGCTAAGGCTCTAGCAGATTGCACATCCCCTTTCATAAAGACGAGAAGGTCGTCAGCGAAGCACAGATGGGTGACAACCGGGTTCTTGCACCTAGGATGAAGGGAGAGGAACCCCAATCTCACCTGCTCAAGCATTAATGAGTTAAACACTTCCATTATAAGAACAAACAAATACGGAGCGAGGGGGCTGATAGACGCATTTATGTGTCTATTTTCATCTCTATTGTGTATATTTTTAGTACCCATTTTTGTACTAATGTTGGTATTTTATCCCTTTGTAGGTATTTTTGGGGAATAAACATTTTTGGGAAAATTGGCTCGAAAAGTTGTTAAAGGCTCCTGGGAGGACACTTGCTATTCGGACTCTCATTTTGGATAAGGGGTAACCCATTTCCAAGCAGCTGCTAAGCACAGACCGGCACTGGATAGGGGGAGGTCAAATTTCTAAAAATTTCAAAACAAAAATTGGCGGGAATTTTCTTTACAGAAAACAGAATTTTTCTGTTTGATTTTTGGACGATTTTTAAGGCGATTCAATGGCTGATTTTCGTTGGGTTAACTCTGTTAAGGATAAACAAGTATGGTATGGGCTGTAGAATCGATTAAACAGGGATAGAAATCCGTGTTGGAGCAAAACAGGGAGAATTCACAATTTGAGTTATTTTCGGTTTACAAAAGAATTTGTGAAGAGTTTACGGCAAGATAGGAGTGTATGGAGTCCTTATTCAGTCCTGAGATAGTTTGAGAGAGTTTGGAAACCAAGTTAACGCGTAAAAAGAAGATTAAAATCCCATAACGTGCGGTGAAGAAAAAAGAAAATATTTGGATTAACTCGAGTAATTTTGTGGTTTGGAGGCTATATATAGGTTGATTCAAGTCATATTTAGATATACAAACAATTTGGGGGAGTTTGGAGAAGTTTAGAGCTATAGAGAAGCGAGAAAAAAATCACAGAGTCGAGTTCAGAAACTTTCCTGCTGCTGCTGTGAAGAAGAAGACGAAGAACATTAGACCCTCAGAATCAGTCGCAGTGGCAGACTTATTTTCAGTGACAACGAGGTACGGTCGCATCTTCCTACAGTCACAGAAGCTCTTCAGCAACGACTCGGACTTCTGTTTTAGACCTTCAGCAACTACAGAATCCGCTGCTTAGCACTTTTCACTCTTTTAATCAACTTTTGAACACCAAATATGTATTTTGAGCAAGTGATTAATATGAGGAGCTAAACCCCTTAGCCGAGGCGACGGAGGAAGCCATTGTTCCATGAAAAGTGGTATAATTCTATTTTAATTATTTATTGCAATTATTTTACATGATTATTTGCATAGAACTTAAAAGCAAAATTGGTTTTTATTGAGTAGTTGTGAAGCGTTTTGATGGGACATGCTTGGTTTTAATACTTTTGATGTTTCATGCTTCGTGCTTACAATTATTACTTCAAAAATCTATTAGAGGCAAATATTAGAATCACTTTAAAGAAGAATATTGCATGAATATTGATTAGAGTTTATCAATTAATTGGTCAATGGTGGAATCCAAAGTCTCGGTATTTTCTTATTATTGTCAAAACAATTCTATTTAATTTTCGAAAATCCTTCACAAGTTCGAGCAACGAACCTTTTTACCACTACAACTATAAAACGACATCAGGGGCATCCCTGTCTGATACCTCTCTTGCCTTCAATATAGCCATAAGCTGTCCCATTTACCATGACTGAGAATTTAGGGGATGTTATGCACATACTTGCCCATTTAATGAACTTCTGTGGAAATTTAAACATATGAAGCGTAATGAGAAGTGCATCCCACCTGATGCAGTCATAAGCTTTTCGCAAATCTATCTTAACAACACATTTGGGGGGACCAGAATCCCTATGATATTTACGAAGAAGCTCATGGGCGAGCATGATATTGTCTTGTATAGACCTACCTGATATGAAGGAAGATTGACAAGGACTCACCAGGTTCTTCACAACATGTTTCAATCTTATAGTCAAAAAATTTGTAATGCATTTGTACATTACATTACAGCAAGCAATCGGCCTGAAATCATTTAAAGAGGTGGCATTAGTAATTTTAGGAACCAGGGAAATTAGCGTAGCATTTACCTCGCCTAGCATCTTAGCACTGGAAAAGCAACTCTTCACTGCTTTGATAAAGTCTGGCCCAATAATACTCCAACTGCATTTAAAGAAATGAGAAGAAAACCCATCCGGCCCCGGGGCTTTATCAGAATCAATGGTGGACAGAGCGTAAATGATTTCATTTGAGGTGACCGGCTTGGTTAACGAGATAGCTTCCTCCTCAGTGACGTAATGCTTCATATCAATCTGGTCCCATGTTGTAGCATCAAAGGGGATATTAGGATGTTGCCCAAAAAGATCAGTGTAATAGGAGACACATTCCTTGGCAATCTCATCATCAGAAGTCAGCTTCGTGCCATCAGAATCATAGAGAACAAGAATCTTGTTCCGAGCCCTCCTTTCCACAATAGACTTGTGAAAGAAATGGGTGTTGTTGTCTCCCAGCTTCAGCCAATGCACTCTGGACTGTTGCTTCTTCATTGATTCCTCATATCTGACTTTCTTCGCATAATCCTGAATTGCAGCTCTTTCATTATTAATGGTGACAGGACACAGAGGAGTCGACTGGAGAGCTTTCTGCGTATTAATAAGATGGGATTTGGCAGCTCCCACTTGAGCACTGAAATTAGTGAACCTCCTCCTCCTCCAGGCTATAAGGAAGTGCTTCACATTCTTCAACTTAGAGACAAACCTATACATTGGGGTACCTTGAACCTCCAAACTCCAGGCTTCCTCCACCACAGCAAGAAAGTCCACCTCCTCAGCCCAAGTATTGAAATACGTATAGGACTTAGGCCCCGCCCCCCCGCCAGTAAACACACTAAACAACATGGGGGAATGATCAGAAACTCCGCTTGTCAGAAAGTCAGTAGTGGAATCTGGGAATAACTCAAGCCAATTCAAGTTGATAAGAACTCTGTCAAGCTTGCAGGTTATCCTAGAATGAGCATCCTGCTTATTAGACCAAGTATAAAAACATCCCACAAACAGCAATCAAATAATTGAGCATCCTGTAGACAATTCTGAAATCTACCGAGATTAGCATCAGAAATTGGAGCCCCACCCTCCTTCTCATGAGCAAACAAACAAGCATTAAAATCCCCCAAGAGGCACCAAGGAAGGAAGTTGGACTCAGCAAACCTTGAGATCTTACTCCACAAATCTTCCTGCAGATCTTCAGAGTTGTGACCATACACAATAGAGAAAGTCACTCTGACCCAATTAGGATCCCACATGAGCCCAACACAACCCAAAGCATGGTGATCATAGTTATCCATATACATCCATATGTTAAATAATTTCTCACTATCGGATGTAGTGAGAAATTATTTAATGTGATTGTCGCTTTAACAACCTTGTTTCGTGAAGGAGGATCTATTGTAGTACTTTCATCATCTTTTTTCCCATCTTTATCAGTTCTCATAACGCTCTCAATTATTTCTTCATCAGTCAACAATTGCGTACCTTCATTTTCTTCTAGATATTCACGATATATTGATATTCACTAGATTGCCATAACCAAACTTTTCGATCAAATTTTGCAAGTCTTGATTGATATCAGTGTCTGACTGTTCATCCGAATTGTCTAAACCTATGTTATTTGTTGATCAAAGTTAAATTTATTTATAAGTTAATAAGATATTAATTAATATATAAATTAGTAATTATTAATTTATAAGTTAATTAATATCTCACTTAATTAATAAATTTCAGTAATCCTAATATTATTAATTTATAGAGTTTCTAATGTATTAATATTGTGATTAACAAAGTAAAATTTATTTATAGTAGTCTAGACTGGACCACCTCGAAATTTCATACTCAATTCTATGAGTTGAATTCCTACGGACTTATGACATTTCATACTCAATTCTATGAGTTGAATTTCTACGGACTTATGACATGTAATGATCTTTTCTAGATTTGAAGTTGTCTGTCCAAGATATTTGTAATAATCTTTCACGTAATAAACTATATCAAGTGGACATTTCTTTATATGGCAAGTAGACAAAAAAATTTAGGACTTTGTGTCCCTGGTGAAGGCACAAATTATTAAACCATGTTATGGGGAAATGGGGCCGCACGAGAGGCAGGAATCATCATCATCTGATCCGAATACTCTCAAAGCAAAATATAAAATAATAATAAAAAGAGTGAATTATTAGGGTGGTAAATTTTGTTGTTGTTTTGTGTCTGACAGAAAAAGAGATGATGTACAGATGTTCATGGGGAGGATGAAAAAGGGTGATGTCCTTCACGTGAAATCCATATGCAATTCTTTGTTCTGGCCACCACCTCGAATCACCAACGGCCCACCACCATCCTATTCCCTATATTAACCACTTTAAGCCTATGTAGTTTTTTTTTTTTTAATTCTTCTTCTCTGTTACTTCGGGACTTAAGAATCTGGGGCTGAACAAGCTGATGACCGAAGAATGACAACATTACTAATTGGGTGCCAAATTTGCTGGGAAGCTAGCAAAATTCATGTAAGATAAATTAAAACTGGTAATTGAGTGTCAGATTTGCCAAAACTGCGTATGAGAGTGCTGGATTACCGGGATGGATACCAAAATCCATATAAAATAAAATAAAAAATTACCCTCCCCAATAATCCGGCACCCCTATTAGTAATGTCGAGATTTGCCGGGGAGGGTAACAAAATAAGATAAACTGAAGCTGGTATCCTATTAACAGCCATCGAAGAAGAGCAGCTGCTCCAAGTCATGATATAAAGACTACGAGTACTCCTATTTTCAGCTCTATAAAACTTCACTTAAAGATAGAGATGCCGATCCAACTATTCGCATATACTGATTCACAGTGAAAGAAGCATCTTAAATAACACGGACCTAGATAGTCACTGTAGTTCTCCCTCCATAGGGTGAATATGTTTCCGGGTTAAAGCGTCACATCCAGATAAATTATGTTCACTGCATGACTCTGTATGATATTCCAAGATTTTATTCTTTTTGATTGAAGATACTCCGTGATCTCATGACTATTTATGTCTTGTATAAATGAGATTTTAGATTGATCAAAAACCATCTAGATGACAAAGTGATCGTTCTTGCTGTTAAATACAAAGTGAAAAGATAAGTATATATATGTTGGCTGCAATTGATGAGTATCATTCTAGACAATTCTTTATTTTTATTTATATTTTGGGAAAGAAAACTTAACTTTTATATACGAGTAAGGATCCCTCACACTCTTAGATTTACACTATCTCATATTTTAGGAGATATTTTTTTAAATAAAACTTAAGCAGCAACGTATTTGAAACTAAAATTTTGGGAATATGTTTGTCTTACAATACTCTAAATACCTACAAAAAATGAGCACATTCTACAACATCAAACTTCACCGTCCAATCTTAATTTTAACTGGAGAATTCGTTGATTTTCGATGGTAGATTTTCAAAGTAGTAGATGCTAGAGTTATACATTTCGGAATGTGCTTATTTTTTATGGGTATGTAGAAATTTGTAAGACGAACATACCCCCAAAATATTAGCTTCAAATACACTATCGTTTAGTTTTTAGAAGAAAACAAATTTGTGTCCAATATGTGAGATAGTGTCAAAATAGGAGTGTGAGAGAATCCTCCCTCTTTATATATAATATAAACATACAAAGCTAGCTTCTGCTAGACAAAAGTTGCCTCCTAATCATATTAGGATGTGTTACACACCACACTGTAGTATACATACTAGTTCTAGCAAACTTAGCCAACCTGTCGGCTGGTTTATTACACCTCTATTTATACAGGAAACCACACAAGAAGGAAAAGAAGATGACAAATTCCTAATATGGGAAATGCAATTGAGATCTTCTCTCCTGCAACTAGAAAAAAAAAGTGAGAAACAGCTTCAGCCACACCGTTATTATCACCTTGTACAAGGATTTTAATACACTGCAGTTGTTGCGCACATTGCAAACTCTCCAATATTGTTAAAGCCTCGGCTTGGTCAATATTTCTCGTTATAGTAGAGATAGCTTTGGCAGTTAAGAACTCTCTTGCATTATTACGAATCACAATACCCACACCAGCAGAGTTATTGGTAGGACACATATATGCATCAACATTGATGGAAATCCAACCAACAAGAGGAGGGGACCAATGCATATTGCTGAACAGGGATCCTATAATGAGAATTATGATCCAAATGACCTAATACGATGTCTATATGGTATGTGGTACGAAAGTTTAAAATGCAGTGCATAGTGGTAGTGGGATCAGGTCTAATATGTTGAAAAACCAATGTGTATCGATATTTCCATATATGCCACATTGTGACCATCACCAAATTTGTCAGGGGAGCCTTGTTGAATGAAATTGGGTTTTGCTCGTTAGCCCAAGAAAAAACCACTCTAGTAAATTGTTACTGCATATAAATGGTGTAAAATATACTCTGAAATACCAAACCAAACAGCTCTGCGTATGTACAATGGATAAAAAGATGAATAGTAGTTTCATTTGCTTCACCACAAAGAGGGCATAACTGATCCTGTTGTAAAGAATACCTGAACATTACTGTAGCAACTGGGAGGATATTATGACATATTTTCCAAAAGAATAAAAGCAGTTTGTATGAAATCTTCATATGCCATAGTTTAATTAAGCCAAAAAATTCCAGAGATAGTGAGTTGACATGCATTGCTTGTCGATAATTTATGTTCAGAATTCAATGGCAGTGATTCTAAAATTTAGTTTACTTTCAGAGCAGATAATTAACTATTTAAAGTCTAGTGTATGTTTTAGTTCTAATCTATCTCCAACAACTTATGATGATATTTTGAATATGCTTCAAATACAATAGATAACACTAGATGAAAAGTATTTAGGAATCAAATTATTCACTGGCAGAAATAAGTCGGAATGTTTTACCTCTATGATTGATAAGAAGAAATCTATATTACAAGGATGGCAAGGAAAAAAATTCAATCATGCAGGGAGATCTACTCAGATTCAATCAGTTATCAGCCTGATGACAAATTTTCATATGAATTATTACCTTATGACCCAGTCTATAATTTGATGTTTGAATCAAATTTAGCGACAATACTGGTGGAACAAACATAATTCAAAAGGTACTTGGTGTGAATCTTGGAATTCATTTTCTTTTTCAAAGAGGCTTGAAGGTCTTGGTTTTATAAATCTCCACATCTTTAATTTATCTATGTTAACAAAGCTAGCTTGGAGGTTAGATACACAACCAGATGTTAAATGGGTTCAAGTTCTAAGAGCAAGATATTTCAAAGACAAAGATATATTTTTCGATGATCCACCGACCAATAGTACATGGATATGGAGGAGTTTACTTCAAGGAATACAGATTGTTAGAAAACACTATATTTGGATTGTTGGTGATGGCAACTCCATTAATCCTTGGAATCATAATTGGCCATCCACCTCAGCTATAGGTTCAGCACATCAACATCAGGGTACACATCATCCTCCAACTATGATTTATGCATTTTGAATTTATAATTTTTACATCTACACATCTCTTCTTCGTCTTTTTTTATGCAAATATATTAGTGGAAATTGAATAAATATCCCTCTATCAGATGAGCTTCACAAATAAAACTAGGATAACTACTTAACCAAGTGGAGGAGACACCTTTCTTCCGAGCATACTTGGCTATGGCATTTGTGCAATTATTAGTTATTTTGTTCATAAATATACGATTCCAACTACTAAAAGATGTAAAATAAAGATAATATCTTCAACTATACTTCTAAATTCTCAACATCAGAATCTCTTCTTTGGATTGCCTTAACTAGGCTTTGATAGTCTGTTTCTATGATAATCTTATGCAACCCCAAAGATTTGGACCAAGTGACAACTTCTAACACTGCAAGACATATTAAGTTTTCAATACCCATTGATCCCTTGAAATTACAGCATCTTGATCCTAAGTGACACTTGCACAATTATGAATTATTAGTCCAAATCAACCAACCAAAGTTCTATAACAAAAAGAGGCATAACAATTTATTTTAACAAAGTTACTGTTAGGTGAAATTCGTTTCGGAGTTATACAAACTTGAGTAGCAATACTAGTCTCAGTTGAGACTCTGCTAGAGCTTTTTAGGAAAGCTCTTATGTCATGACAGAGTTGAGATGGATTGATAAACTTTTTAAAAAAAACCACAGTGCATCTACCCTTCCATAAGAACCAAGCTATGGTAACTATCTGATAGTTTTAGCTCCAAACTGACCAAACCAATTTATATCCACTCGTAAAAATTATACCAGTTTTGGGGATTAATTATATATCTTGCAGTTGAGAACCAAATAGATCTAGCGTAAGGACACTCGAAGAGGATATTTTTAGTTGTTTCACGCTCAAGATTGCATCTATCCCAAATCAAAGAATCGTGTCTCGAATTTCTGTACATACTTTTTCTAGAAGGAAAAGTATCTCTTACATACTTCATAGAAACAACTTAATTCCTGGGATTAGTCTATTACCAGATCTACTCATAGAGATTCGAAAAATGTTTCAAATTATAGAGAGCTTTATAGACTAGTCTGACTAAAAATGTACAATTTTTGATAAAGTTCACACAACTTTATCTTCACCGCATATATGAATCCTCATATTCAGAATCTTCTGAGCAGTGAAAGTATCAGATTCTGAACAACATCTTTATTTCAGGAGTGGGTCTCCTAGTAAATAAGCTTAGCAACGTAGAATTTTTATTAAACTTCAGAGCTGTAAGAGAGGGTATTGGTGGCATATCCATCTGAACAATCCACTCATCATTCCAAATTAAGATTTGGAGCCATCATCAATAGACCAAAAGTTATTATCTTTAATAAAATCAAATTAAGTAATGATATTTTTGCAACTCCATATGGATTTTTTTTTAACACAACGTAAAGGATGAGAATTCTCGAAGTATTTGTTTTTGAAGGGAGAAACCAAAAGTTATCATTAATGGAGATTATTGGTTCTTGGAGTTGGTTAAATCCGTCTGGAATTGTTAATTATATGCAAAAAAAAAATCTACTCAAGGTGGAATAATGAGTGATCATGACGACAAAGTAATTTGATACAATTCGATGCAGAAACTTATATGAATTATATTTTTATCTTTAATTATTATTATTTTTACTTCTTGTTGTTGTTGCTTTATGTGAAAAATATAAAATATAAGACTATGTAGACAAATACTTTAGGACAAATTTGGTGTCTTGATAAAATAGCAAGGTTAGAATGGAAAATCAATTAACTAAAGTTGGGTGGATCCATGGTCCCTGATTTCGTAGTTACAAGATTGATGTAATTTGCAATATAGAGATTGTTTAAAATGGTATCTAGGTCATCCCCTTTCCAAATGTTTTCTACTTTCAATTACAAAAAAATAAGATATCAGCTGCCTTCTTTGTATTATATCTAGAAGTTAAAACAAAAGCATTTACTTTAAAGTTAATAGCAAGCCTATTATAATTTCCAAATTATCACTAATTTTAGATTTATGTTCTATAGCTTTGATATATCTCCTCATCAACAACTTTAGAGTTGATATAGAATCACTTTGAAAGATAACTTGATAACCACTCCATTCAGCTGCCCACTGGAAAACGACTTCCATTCCTTTTTTCTTCAGTTGTTCTCTTATACTACAACCCGCATAGGATCCCCTGGCTTTGATTGTGGTACCTATGTAATCAATAAGTGTAAGCCCAATACAAGAAGTAGTGATACAATTTTGCATTTACAGAGCTATATTTATTATATATTAAGCTCATAAAAGTGATTTTTCTTGCTAGTTTTCTGTTTAATATCTTTATCTCTTTATCTTTTCATCTTGCATATGATTATAGTAGAGAGTTTGTATAATATTATATGTTGGACTGTTACCATGCATCAGACTATTAATGAATGTTACTATTTGTTTTGTTGTGTTCGCACTATTTTTGCTTATCTTTCGGAATGTAGTTTGACATCTTGCTTTCAAAATGTGCTAACTAATAAGTTTACAGAATTCTACCCAACCTAAAATGCACTTCCCTCTGTTTTCCTCTTTGAACTAAGTATTTAATCGTTCATGGGAAGTATTACAATTCTCACTGACATGATTCATATTATAACTTAAATGCACCAATACCTCTTTTTAAGTTATATTTGAGAAAAAGGGGAGTTAAAGATTCATCATAGTGTTACATATGCAACATTTTGTAAATATTTGAGGGAGTATGGAAAGTCATTCTCATTCCTATTGGTAGAATTGAGTGTATCGCTTTCATATAAAGAGTTTGATGGTTGATGTTGTGTTGAGATTCCATATCCTTCCTCAAGCAGTTGTATTGTTATTATTTGTACTATTTATTGATTCATAGGGGGAATGCATAATGAATTTACCTTTAAGTTCCAATTAGCAGTATCTTCTTCATCATGGGTGGGAATACTATTTGCACTATCTTTTCTACTGTCATTTGACCAAAACACACATACGGTTTGTCTATATCCCAATTTTGTTGTCAGTGAATAAGTGTCTCACCTTACTTAAGTTTCCAGTGCCAATTTTTGGCTATAGAATATGCATTGAGGTGTCTGGGACCCATTGATCTTCTCAGATATTTATAAGATTACCATTTCCAATTGTCCAGCTGTAGTTTGTTTTTATCTGTTGTATATCCTTTCCGGACCCAACTATCTCCTATATTTTGTTGTGATTTTATATGTAATATATCATTATTTGGAAAATATTTATCTTTATGAATACTTGCCCCTAGAGAGTTTGAATTTTCTTTTAACCTCCAACTCATCTTAGCTATCATTAATAAGTTAAAGTTCTGTAAACCTAAACCACCGTGTTAAAGAGATTTACAAATCGAGTTCCATGCTTTTAGATAGACATCTTTATTATCTTTTTCATTTTTTCTTCTTCCATTTTTCGTCTTTTCCCCACTCATAGTTTCATTGAAATTTTGTTAAGGTTTTACAATTTTTTATTATTTTTGGGATTTTGAAGCAATTATTGAGATTGTTTCCTTTTTGGTTTTGTAATCCACTAGAGATAACCTGTGCCGTAACGACACTTCCTTAATATGACTGATGTATTTTTTTCTTCCAGCGTTTTGATTGTTTAATTCCGAGAGAGTTTTTATATTTTCCTTTAATTTAAAATAATGTTCATACATACATAATAAAATTAGCCATATATATCATCAAAATATGACAACCAAATTATTTAAGTAATATATAGTTTACATATGTAAATCACTTTCCATCAAATTCACCTTGCAACCACTAAATCTTTTTTTTTTTTTGAAGCACTAAATCTAGTTAATGCATGTATGTTTTCACTGAAATATCTTACATGAAATGAGTTAATGTACGGTTAGGTATCATAATCGCCAGTTTACGTTTGACCCGTCCAAAATTATCTTATTATCGTGTTTGTACCCGTAATATATATGGCATATAAGTTTTTTGTTTGCTTTAACATTTAATATTTTAATTAATATCTTGAGTTATGTTATCCATTAATTAATATCTTGAGTTATGTGATCAATTAATTAAAGGTCAATAAATTAAGGTTCATACTGAAAGAGGTTACAAATACCATGATCGTCGGATGTCTATTGCTAGGATGAGACTGAGATGATTGGATCATCCATTTTTCTCTAAAAGTGTTATCTGGTCGTTGGTGCTCAAAATCCCATTCTGTTTTGTATTATAGAAGATTACTCATTTTTTTTTGACTAGGGGTTCAAAACTTTGGGTTTTTGATCTGGTTAGTAAATAAAGGAGATCCTAAATATCTGTCATTTAAGGGAATAAGCTCTACCCCTAATATCTGTTTTACTTCACTATGATGGTTGAGTCAGTTTTAGAACTAAAGAAAACTCCCGACTTACTAAGATTTATTAATTGGCCTGATACAATTCCAAAGTATTTAAACATTTTCACTAGATTACGACAAGTTATAACATTTGCTTTAAAATATAAGATAGTCATTTGCAAATATCCGATGACTCACAGAGAAAGCAAGTTTAAATATTTCAATTCCTTTTACAATCCCTTGTACATTTAGGATAATTTTGTTCAATAAAAAAGAGGAATAGGTAGTGAGGTAATTGATCTCACCATCTTAACCCTCTTGTAGGTTTAAAGAAACCAGTACGATCCCCATTCAAGAGCACTGAAAGAGTAGTGCAGGATATGCATTGAAAAACTAAGTTACACCTAGGCCTGTCAATATATGTTCGATATCCGGAATCCATTTCCGATTATTCGAAATCCTATAAGATTTTATCCGTATTACCGGATATCGGATACGGATATTTATCGGATATTTCTTCCTTAACATATCGGAATCGGATTAGGCTATATCCGTTTGCTTAATATCCGATATCCGATATCAGATATTTCTTCCTTAACCTAACTTAGTGCTTCGAAGTTTCTTACTTTTTTTAGCATTTGCTTGTGTTTCTTTTCATGTATGTGTGAGTGAGAGACTTAGAGACATAACTGTTTAAGAGTAATGTTTTAAGACTGTTTATGTATGAGAAATGAAACTTAAATTTCACCTCTGAAGCTTTACAGGTTATTGATTTTTTTTGGTCAAAAACGGATATTGTCGGATATTTATCCGATATCCGATAGCTTAACATATCGGAATCGATATCTGATTTTGATATCCTATAGGATATTATCGGATATCGAATATCCGGTAGTGCTTAACCTGTCGGATATCGGATTCCTTAATATCCGACGGATATTCTTCCATTGACAGGCCTAGTTACACCAATTTTAAGAAAATCCTAGTTTTTGCATAATTTCTATTTAAAAACTCCACTCGACTCTGTCAAAGGCCTTTGACACGTCGATTTTTAATCCCATCACATCTCTTTTGTTTTTGTATTTCTTATTTTATGTGTTATCTCGTGTGCTGTTACTATGTTGTCTGAGATTTTATGGAGCATTTTATTCATCCTATTAGCCATCAATTTCGAGATAATTTTATAAGTAGTATTATTTAGGGATATGGTCGAAACTACGTAACCGCAGTTTGGTAATTGGTTTAGAGTTTTAGGTATAATAGAAATCAAACAAGTGTTTAGTTCCTTTGCTAGTTAAACCAGTTCTTAAAGCATTCTGCACTATTGAACAAGGTCATTTTCGATGATTTCCTAGTTTTGTTAGAAAAATTAGGCGCGAAACCATCCGGACCTGGACTTTTATCGGGCTCCACCGAGAATAACTCCTCTTTAATTTCGTAATTAGTTGATCAACATAGGAAAACATTATCATCATCATTTATGCATTCAGGTATAAGATCAATCATGTTCTTATTTATACTCGGGTTAACGATGTATTATACAAATATGCTAAAAGGTGATACACCTAAATTCAAATTAATCTAAACTAATTAAACTCATTTACTGCTAATTAAGTAAAAGCACAATACATGAAGCTATGTATTGGTTCAATTTGGAGACAATCACTCATGAAACTGCCGTTATTCTCACGAAAAATGATGTATTACAGACAGGAAAGGATCACAGGAACCTCCTACTAACAACAAAGTGAAGCTTAATTTTGATGGAGTTGCTGGCAACAAAGGCTACACATGCAGTACAGTTGCGAGGGATAGTAATGCAAGATTCAAAGGCTGTTAGAATGAAGCTCTCAGTTATACCACTGATGTTGAAGCTGAGGCTTACGGCGCTGTACTTGCAGTTGAACTGGCCATCAGTAAAGGGCTGAAGGATATCATAATTGAAGGGGACTCTCTCATCGTCATAAACTCTTTAAAGAACAGACACTACCGGTACCCCTGGCGTATTCACAACTCCTTTACCAGAATCAGGGACAATCTGCATAATTTCAACTTTGTGGAATTTCTGTTCATAAGAAACAAAGCCAATAATGTGGCTCATCAGCTTGCAGCTTATGCTGTATCTAACCAATCCTCTGGATCTTGATTAATCTCTCCTCCTTCTTGTATTACTCAGCTCATTGAGTCTGAGGTAGAGCTGGCAAACAAGCCAAAACCCGCGGTAAAAAACCCGCACCCGGCTCTGCTAGTGTCTAAACAAGCCGTGTTAGGGTTGGATAAATGTTGGCTTGTGGGAAAACGGGCAAACCCGGCCCGGCCCGTAAAACCGCGGGTACAACCCGTAACCCATCTACAGTAATAAGTTATGCTTAAATTCCACCGTCAGATTATCTAGGATTAATCAGATTCGTTCGTTTAGGATATAAAATCCAAAAACCCTAGAGAAGATTTCATTTCTTCTTCCTCTTCTTTTTCTTCTCCACTGTCTCTTCCTTTTCTCTGTGCCTCCTCACCATCTCCATCTTTATTTCACTGGGTATTGCTAGTTCTCCCTAGAGGTTGAAGATAATTAGATCGAGTTTTTGAAGTTGAGAGTTATTTAAAGTTTGATTTTGAAATCAGTTGAAGGTGGATCTGTGAGATAAAGATGCAATCGAGATGGTAATAAAGTGAATCTGAGAAGAAAGTAGGGTTCACTATTAGGGGTTTGAATTATGGAACTAAATGGTTTTGACTACTAATTGAATTTCTGTTGAATCGGCAGAGAAGGGAAATGAAGGAGTTAGGGTTTGTTGCTGCTACATCCTACAGAATCACTTTCTATAGAATCAACCATTAAAGACCTTGAATCTCTTCTCCAACCTCTCACTAATGTTCTCCTAGAGTTCAAAAACTCATCTTCAAAGGTATCACCTTCTTTCCCCTCTCTTTTCCTCTACAAGTTTAAATAACTGTATCTAATAATAAATTCGTTCATGGGTTTTGAACAGGGAAGTTTTGGAGGACACCATGAAATTGAAATCCCAAATGGGTCTAAGCTTATGCATGGCTTCTTAGGGTGTACATTAAAGGGTAAGTAAATTCGGAAAAGATTTCTATCAGTATAATTGATTTTCAGAGATACCCAATTTATAATTTTTGTATTTTTTGGTTACCAGATGGACCAATTACGAAACAAGTAGTATCTAGTGGTTTTGGATTGAGGAAACCTAGTGGTAATGCTCAAGGATTAATGGATAGTAAGGTTGAGGCAGCAAGTTTTGTTGAAATATCTAGGGTGAGGGTTTGGCCGTTTAGGTAAGATTTTGTTTGTGTTTTCTTGAAATTTTGATTTACTTGCTGAAGTGATGTTTATGCAGTAAAACATGAATGGATGATCTATAATCTAGTACTTATTAGTCTAATTTTGCTGTTATTTTGATTTAGTTGGTGAGTGATTTCTGTGTTGTTTATTTGATTTTGGTGACAACATAGTGTAGTACTGATAAGTGTAATTGCTTGCTTGGTTGTTTCTGTAATGAGAAGAAATTTGAGATATAAAACCGGGTTTCGCTACAATGTTGAGAAATCTTAGGTTGTGTGTAGCATACACGAATGAATGAATGAACTATGTAGGGCTGCTAATTGTAGAACTGACAAATGAAGTGTATGCCTATCTATCTTTATATTGAGATGGAATATGAGAGGTACAAAGTATCAGTATTGTGAGATTGTTGAGTAACCTTTGGTTGTGTTGGTTTGCATTTGTTTTATTTGTTTTATAGCTGTAAATTGATGGCGTTGAATGGGGGATATGAATTAACTAGTTGTGATTTGTTTCACTGAAAATCCTGTGTTTTATGGTAATGCTGAGAAACTTTAGGTTGTGTATAATTTGATTTTCATTTTAGTTGTTTGGTTTGGTTACATAAAATTGATGCTGTTGAATAATGTACTAGTAGTACCCAATGTCTCCGCAAGTTAACTGTGTTGGACTTGCTAATTGAGAAGTGTATACTTCCTCCACTATCATAGCTTATTTGTCCCGTTTGTTATACACTTTCATTTAATTAGCCTGGAGTTTTGATTCTATGCTTTGTCACTGTAAAAGCATATACACTAGCCTTGTTTCTTAATCTCGTGTTTGCAATACATTTGCAAGATGGACAAAAAAGTTCTTCCTCTATCATCTCTGATTCCTTGTTCAATCAATTGCAGAGACCAAAACCCCAATTTCAGTTTCCAAAACATATGACAGTGAGTAATGGTGGATTGTTTCCCGCTAATCGAGGGGGAAGGAACACAAGAAGAAGCAACACCAGCTAAAAAGTGGGGATTCAATCATCCAAGAAGAAGATGGAGTTTCATAAATTGAACAGAAAAGATGGGTTTTGATTTGTGTTGAATGGATCTGTCTTTGATTTTTATGTTGAAATTGAATGGATCTGTGTTTGGTTTCTGTGTTGAATAGAGATTTGAAGATGGTCAAAGCTTAAACAGGACCACAAATTAACTTAATTAAGTTTTAATTTCAACATTAACTAAACAAGCCGGGTTAACCCGTAAACCCGCAAGCTTTACCCGTTACGGGCGCGGGTTGAAGAAATGACCACCCGTGAAGAATATCAACCCGCAGGTTTTGGCCGGTGTTAACCCGAACCCGTATAACCCGTAACAAACCAGCCCCGACCCGCCCGTTTGCCAGCTCTAGTCTTAGGCTTCTTTTTCGGTTCAGTTTTTTTTCCTTTGTTTTTCTTTGGTCCTTCAAAAAAGAAAAGAAAAGTAAAAGCAGTTAATAAATCAGAATACCACGTGACCTAAAATATCTATGTCCAGGAATAGAATTAAAAATAAAATAAAACGTCATAGTTTGTTTAAAAGGAAAAATAAAAGTCGACAGAAAAACAAAAGAAAACTAAAAGGGCACAAAACAAAAAATTATGGCGGTGAAGGTCCGAGTTCCAACCCAGAGAGTTTCAGACACAGCCCATCTCTACTCTCTTAATTGCTTAACATGTCGTTTGCAAAAGCTTCCAAATTCCTCTTTCTCCTCCTCCAGCAGCAGTGATGGACTACTAGATTCATTTACTTGGTTAGCTTCTTACTGTTAGTTCAACTCATCTACTTTCTGTGTGTACATAAATATAAAAAAAAGCATCTTCCTAGTTCTACTGTGTTTTGCTAGTGGTAGAAGAAGAAGAAGAAGCTTAATTTGGGAAAAATCATATTTTTGTAATAATTTCTCTCTTTGTATTTGGTGTTTAAACAATTCAAAAGTGGTCCCTTTTACTTATTACTAGTACTCTTTTATCAAAAAAGAGCTTTGGGATCATATCAAATTTTCTTTCTTTCTCTCAAAAATCTTCTTTTTATACAGTTTCTCATCGTGGGGTATCTTAGATTTTCATTTCCTTAAAGCTTTATAATCCTCAGTCACTTGGACAGAAATTTCTGTGCTTCTTCTTTGTTTCTTGTTCTTGAAATACAATTAGGAGATGTCTTCTTCTAGGCCAAATCAGTCATCTTCAAGCAATTCAAACAGATCGAAACATAGTGCTAGGGTCATAGCTCAAACCACAATTGATGCGAAGCTCCATGCTGAGTATGAGGAATCAGGAGGTACTTCTTTTGATTACTCTAGATCAGTTACTGTAACCTCTAATCAATCAACACCTGATCAAAACCAACAACAACCTAGGTCTGATAAAGTTACTACTGCATACCTCCATCATATCCAGAAAGGAAAATTCATTCAACCCTTTGGTTGTTTATTAGCCCTAGATGAAAAGACATTCAAAGTCATTGCTTTCAGTGAAAATGCACCTGAAATGTTAACCATGGTTAGTCATGCTGTCCCAAGTGTCGGCGATAGTCCTGTTCTTGGCATTGGTACTGATGTTAGAACCATTTTCACTACACCAAGTGCTTCTGCACTTCACAAGGCTTTGGGGTTCGGGGAGGTTTCCTTATTGAATCCAATTTTAGTTCACTGTAAGACTTCTGGAAAGCCCTTCTATGCGATTTTGCATAGAGTCACCGGTAGCTTGATTATCGATTTCGAACCAGTGAAGCCTTATGAAGTTCCCATGACTGCTGCTGGTGCACTCCAGTCGTACAAGCTCGCCGCTAAAGCAATTGCAAGGTTGCAGTCTCTGCCCAGTGGGAGTATGGAAAGGCTGTGTGATACAGTGGTTCAGGAAGTGTTTGAGCTCACTGGTTATGACAGGGTGATGGCTTATAAGTTTCATGAGGATGATCATGGAGAGGTCGTCTCCGAGGTTACGAAACCTGGTCTCGAACCTTACTTGGGTTTGCACTATCCAGCCACAGACATCCCTCAAGCTGCTCGATTTCTGTTTGTGAAGAACAGAATCCGTATGATATGTGATTGTCGGGCCAAGATGATTAAGGTCATCCAGGATGATAAATTACCATTCGATCTCACCTTGTGTGGTTCCACACTTCGAGCTCCACATAGTTGCCACTTGCAATACATGGAAAACATGGATTCAATTGCGTCTCTGGTTATGGCGGTTGTAATCAACGACGGTGATGAGGAAGAACAATCTGGGTCTGCACAATCACAGAAGCGGAAAAGGCTTTGGGGACTCGTCGTGTGTCATAACACAACTCCAAGATTTGTCCCCTTTCCTCTAAGGTATGCCTGTGAGTTTCTAACGCAAGTATTTGCCATCCATGTTAGCAAGGAGTTTGAATTAGAAAATCAGATGGCCGAGAAGAACATTTTACGTACACAGACACTCTTGTGTGATATGTTGATGAGAGATGCACCTTTGGGTATTATATCACAGAATCCTAACATAATGGACCTTGTAAAATGTGATGGTGCTGCACTATTTTACAAAAATAAAATCTGGCGTCTTGGAATGACACCAAGTGATTTCCAGATACATGATATTGCCTCTTGGCTATCCGAGTATCATGCCGACTCCACAGGTCTGAGTACAGATAGTTTGTACGATGCGGGGTATCCTGGGGCTCTCTCACTTGGTGATGCAGTTTGCGGGATGGCTGCTGTCAGGCTAACCTCAAAAGATATGCTTTTCTGGTTCCGATCTCACACAGCTGCAGAAGTTCGATGGGGTGGCGCTAAGCACAATCCAGACGAGAAGGATGATGGGAGAAAAATGCACCCCAGATCTTCATTCAAGGCATTCCTCGAAGTGGTCAAGACGAGAAGTTCACCTTGGAGGGACTTTGAGATGGATGCGATCCACTCTTTGCAGCTTATCCTCAGGAATGCTTTCAATGAGATGGGTGCGAAGGATGAAAGTCCCAGTGTGTTAATCCATTCGAAGCTCAATGATCTTAAGCTTGAAGGGATGGAGGAATTGCAGGCGGTGACAAACGAGCTGGTCCGTTTGATTGAGACTGCTACGGTGCCGATCTTGGCTGTTGATGTTGATGGACTCATTAACGGGTGGAACACAAAAATTGCAGATTTGACTTGTCTGCCTGTTGATCAAGTAATTGGGCAGCATTTGCTCACACTTGTGGAAGATTCTTCGGTTAACGTGGTCAAGAAAATGTTGCACTTGGCTCTGCAGGGTATGTCGTCGTATATTTTTATTTCATTGTCAACTGCATATGATTCTCTACTTAATTTTTTTTCTCCTGGCCCTTGTTTTTCATAATTTGGTGGTGTTATTAATATGACTAAATCTCTTGCACTGTCTTCGTTGATCAGGTAAAGAAGAGCAAAATGTTCATTTTGAGATGAAAACTCACGGTACTCGGAAAGATAGCGGGCCCGTCAGCTTAGTTGTGAACGCTTGCGCAAGCAAAGATATTCGGGAGAATGTCGTTGGGGTTTGTTTCGTGGCACAAGATATGACCACTCAAAAGACGGCCATGGACAAGTTTACTCGGATTGAAGGAGATTATAAAACAATTGTGCAGAATCCAAGTGCACTAATACCTCCTATATTTGGCACAGACGAATTTGGCTGGTGCTCTGAGTGGAATCCAGCAATGACCAAGTTGACTGGGTGGAGACGGGATGAAGTGATTGATAAGATGCTATTAGGTGAGGTTTTTGGTAACCATATGGGATGCTGTCGTCTCAAAAACCAAGAGGCTTTTGTGAACTTCGGGGTCATACTCAATAATGCAATGATGGGTGAAGAAGCCGAGAGAGTTCAGTTTGGGTTTTTAGCGCGAAGTGGAAAGTATGTGGATTGCTTGCTGTCCGTTACCAAGAAAATGGACGCAGTGGGTACTGTAACTGGACTCTTTTGCTTCCTGCAGCTTGCTAGTCAAGAATTGCAACAGGCACTTCATGTGCAACGTATATCCGAACAAACTGCAACTAAAAGAGTGAAGGAATTGACATATATAAAGAGACAGATAAGAAATCCTCTCTCTGGAATTATCTTTTCCAGGAAAATGATGGAGGGAACTGAATTGGATGATGAACAGAAGCAACTCTTGATTACCAGTATGCATTGTCAACGCCAACTGAATAAAGTTCTTGACGACACTGATCTTGAGAGCATCATGGACGGGTAAGTGAGACACAAACATAAGTCTTGTATTTTATTTGATAATTGACATTATTCTGTTACATTTCCTTCATCCCTGGTATGTTACGTTGTTAGGATATGATCGACCTGTAACTTCAATATTTCATCTAGAATTTTAAAATTTAAATCAAGTGAGGAAGGTTTTGTTAATGATGCTCTATTTTCTCGGATTGAGCAGATTTCTCATCTGGAGAACAGGTGACTATAAAGTTGCTTTCTCTTGACTGATACTAGTTTTCTATCACTGCTATTAACAGTTATCTGGATTTGGAAATGGTTGACTTCACTCTGCAAGAAGTGTTGCTTACTGCCATCAGTCAAGTTATGATTAAGAGCAGTGGAAAGGGTATCCGCCTTACTCATAGTACTTCTGAGGAGATCATGGCTGAAAGACTTTATGGAGACAGTGTGAGGCTTCAACAGATCCTGGCTGATTTCCTATTGATATCTGTGAACTGCACTCCAAATGGTGGTCAGCTTGGGATTGCTGTCAGTTTGACAAAAGATAGACTGGGAGAAAGGGTTCATCTTGCTCATCTGGAGCTCAGGTATTAAAACTGTCGCACATCTTTCATACTTGCTTTACTTTTCTTTTCTATTGAGACTCCCTAGTTACTAAAAGAAGTAACTGGCCCACTTCAATATTTCATTAAGTTGGCACCCTAATTTTTTCATTAAAGGCCTAATGAATATGTGGGTTAGAATTTAGCTATTAACTGAAATGATGCATATGAAGGGGATGCACTAAATTCTTGGTTGCATATCTCTGGCAATTACTCATTGAAGTTCTCAAACTTTAATTTTTACCATTTGGAAGAATCACACATTCTGGAGGTGGAGTGCCTGAAGAGTTGCTGAGTCAGATGTTCGAAAACCACACTACTGGTCATGAGACAGAAACCCCACAACAACCACCACCTATGATTTCAGATGAGGGGATTAGCCTGTTGGTGAGCCGGAAGTTGTTGAAACTCATGGATGGTGATGTGCGGTTTCTGAGAGAAGCAGGGAAGTCATCTTTCATTATATCACTTGAGCTTGCTGCTTCTGCTCCCAACAAGCAGACCCAGGTCTCTTTTTCAAGTGCTTCTCGATGCTAATCAGTCAGTCTCACGCATCTATGTACCATCAATGTGTTAGTTTCCAGGGGTACGTTCTACTTGTATGTAGATAGGAACTTGATGGCTTTGATCTGTTTCTAGTAGAGCTAGTCGTCGTGCTTTTTAACCCAATCATCAATAAGAATAGTAACCATAGAAATAAATTGTTAGCGTCTCGTAATCTTTATCTTAATAACAAGCTTGTTTTTTCTTTTTCCATCTTCATAGCAGATAGATTCCATGGATAGTAACTGTTTTGGTGACTTTGTTTCTCTTTTTCTTTTCTTTACACCCTACATGTCAACGAGAAATATGAAATTGGCAATGCATTAAACAGCAACGTGTTTAACCAACTTTATTGCACCTCCCTGAATTATGAAAAACAACATTAACTGTGATCACGAGGATTTCAAATTGTTATTACAGAGAAAAAATATAGTTCACATGTACATGTATCATGTATGTATTCTTTAATTCTTAGGTGGTGGTGGTGCAAGTCTTGATTTGATCTTCTGAATCTGTTTGGTCCCAACCTGGAACGCCTTGGTCAACACATGATCTGGGACGGGTGGAGTCGCAGCAAACAATGTTGCAGCAATGGATTGTGTACCTGGCAGCTGGCTGTTAAATCCAGCAATGACAGAAGCAGGCACATCCCCATTGTTCTTCTGAAAGTGGACCAGACCCTTTGGGAACACAAACACCTCACCTTTCTGGATGGTCTTTGAGATAAGGACATTAGCAGTGGTGATGAAACCAACATCAAGTTGACCTTCCATGACGAACACTATCTCGGTGGCTCGAGGGTGAGTGTGTGGTGGGTTCAGGCCACCAGGTGCGTAGTCAATGCGTGAAAGAGACACCCCAAGCGTGTTAAGTCCGGGCATATTCTGAACATTAGCACCAGTCACCTTGGAACCCATGGAGTTGTTTGTTGCTCCTGGTTTTGACAGACTGGTTGAGAAGAAATCCTCTGCAGTGACGTTTGTTGCCGGTTTGCAAGCGAACCCATTCATCTTTACGCCTGTAAATAAGCAATATGATACATACTATTATGAACTCTATTGTTATAGCAAACAAACCCAATAACAGTATTCATACATAAAGTAAGTACCAGAAGCAAGATCAGCAACACAGATGTCTTGAAGCATGTCTGGATCTGCTCCAGCTGCAGATAAGGAGACAATGATCACGAGTAACCCTGCTGCTACTGCTGCTGTGACGCGTAAAGCCGCCATTTTTTTTCTTTGCTGTGTAACTGAAGGGAGAATTATTTAGAGAGGATGGAAAAAGATGAGAAATGAGTAGTGAGATGAAGAAGAAGAAGAAACCAAAATGTTTTTATTTATAAAGGGTGTGGGAAGTGGGGTATTTCTTTCTAGGAAGGGGAGAAGCTTTGAAGTGAATTCTTGATTACTAAAATTCAGCAAAAACAGGGAAGCAAGCATGAAAGAGGACGCAAAAACGAATCTAAAACAATAAAAGAAAGAAGAAGAAGAGAAAAAAAGTCATGAATGTGGAATGGAGAGCCGACCCAATTCAAAGCAATAAATTCATCCTGATCCCCCCAGATCAGACCAGTCCACATGGGACCTAGCTAGACGCTAATTAATTAGGCCTCTTTAGATTTTACTGCTTCCGTCCTAGTTTACTTAACTGAATTGAGAATTTTTTTTATCCTAATTTAGTTGCTAGGTTTTATATTTTTCCCAATTTTATCCTAATTTACCCCTATGTTGGAATTAGGTCATGGTATTGAGAATTGTGTAATTCTATTTCCTATACACAATCAGTCTTCTTTTTATATATCCTATATATTCTTTTTTTGTTTTGAATTCTTCAAGTAAAGAACAAAAAACTAGATATGTAAAAACTATGTATCTTAAATACTAGTTTGGAGTAATTTTGTAAAAAAAATTAATCTCTCTGCTTTCCTTAATCTTTGTGCCAAAACCAATATAAGCAAATAAATTAGGAGTATTTTCTTTTGTACTGAAATGTAGTGTAAAGTCAACTCTGTTTGACTAGTCTTTGACTTCCAATAATAAGACTTCCTTGAGAAGCTAGTCTTCATCTTAAAAGGGTCTAAAAATCCAGGCCCGAGGCAAATTTGTGTAGAATTGAATCTCAAAGCTTATCCCACGTTCGGAGTTTTTCGAGAAAAGGTCATCTCAATGGGTTCAGAAACCACATGTTTCTCCGGATCATCATAGCGTACTTCCCCATACCCACTCGAGGAAGGTCTTTTGGTAATCCCACTGTTAGTTGTGGTATAGCTTCTTAGGTTGCTATGTAGATTAACATAATTAATTTATTTGATTATGTTTGCATATATTTTTAGTTTTATTGATCTTTTGTGTAGATGAATTTTGAAAGTGTCGGATCATCTAATAGTCCGATTCTGGAGTCCTATAAAAATGCTCCAAGAACTGTAGCCCTTAATGGAGATACTTGTTATCACTGCCACAAACCAGGGCATTGGGCAAACAGATGCCCTGATAAGCAAATGAATGTACGAGACACATCAAATCTTCCTCCGCGAAATTTCTTCGACGATCAATCTTCTGTACCTGCTAGGCAGTGCCCTTGTGGAGGTGGAACTTGCATTGTTTGGACCTCACATACTGTAAGGAACCCAGACAGAAAGTTTTATAAGTGCCCGGGTAAAAAGGTATGTAAATTTTTCTTCATTTTACAAGCTGTTTCTTACTATGTCGTAGTAACTTGACTGCATTTAGAATAACATCGGTATGCACACAAAATCATGAGGAGTTTCTCTAGTTATTATGCTAAACAATGAGTTATGAAGTTGCTTGTGACCTTGGGTTGTACTAAACTGTGAAGTTATCTCATTTTGCTTTGTTAATTATGTCTAGGACATGAAATGCAATTTCTTTCAGTGGTGTGACGATGCAAAACCCGAGGATTTCAATGAGGTCCCATTGTCACCATATCCTATGTGCGCTTGTGGAGCCGGATTGTGCCATCGGTACACAGAGAGTGGTCGGCCATGTTTTCGGTGCCCTATCAAACTGGTAATCCGTTGCAACCTTTTAAACCTCTTTTGCTCAATCATCTAATTGTCCAGGATTCATGTTGTGGAACTGATTGATATAAGCTGAGACTTTTATCTCAAAACAGCTATTGATTATAACGCTAGAACAGTGTCCTTTTTTGTGTGCATGGTTTGTGTAAGCTCAGAAGATATGATAGAACACACAGTTTTTCTTTTTCTTTTTCTTTTTCTTTTTCTGTTACTCTAATATAGGTTCATTGGTTACGGTTTACTGAATAGTGGAAATTTGGTGTGAGTTATTGTAGGGAGAAGGAGCATGTGGTTTTAAGCAGTGGCTGGAGACTCCCACAAAAGCCGTGAGTAGTGATCTTGTGAATGACAACAAACGGTCTCCTATTTTGGCATATGGTGGCCAAGAGGAGACCAATAGAGCAAATGAAGAATACACAATTGGAGATGGTGGTAATAAACTAAAAGAAATTCTCTCTCCTGTATCGTCAAAATACGGGTCAGAGTTGCCATTTATGGAGTATACTGTCAGATTGGATTCAATGGCTTACGACAAAATACTTTCTCCGATCGGCAGACTCAAACTGAGTGATGATAAGATAACTACTACTGATGCAAAAACAGCCCAATGTTCTTCAGGTGAAATATATATCTATTTGTGATATATCCTTCTATCGATGTGTTTTAAGTGGTTTCATTTAGCGTTTTTTTTCTTCGTGAAATGTTCTTATCAAAGATGTGATATCCTAGAATCTTCATACCCAATGTGCCGTTGTGATGCTGGAAAGTGCAGTCGCATAACAGATACAACCGGTCAAAACTATTTTGTTTGCCCTGTGAAAAAGGTATCCCCAAAATCTTCCAACTTTCTTTACTTTTCTAGAATGTTAAAATTGGTTGCGTACTAAATGATTAGTACCCGAAACATTGACGAAGTTATGTATGTGCTCCAGGGAGAAGGAGCATGTAACTTCCGTCAGTTGGATGTTCAAGATACCATAAGAAAAGATGAGCATGAACACACCGGTGGGGATAAACTTAAGGGGAGAATGGCATCTACTTCATCAATAAACAAAGGGTCAGACTCGAATTTGACTAGGGAATATCATGTGAACGATGACAAGGTTAATGTTTCTTTCCCAGCCAGATATCTGACGTCTAACGAAGAGAAAGGAGCTGTTCCAAGCAACAAAGCAGTGAGTTGTTTATGGTGCGGCGATGAAGGGCATTTTCTGAAGGACTGCATCACTAAAAATCCTCCTTGTTTCAGATGCGGTGAATTTGGTCATTGGATGAAAGACTGCATCGCTTAATTTGCATACCCAAGTAGCTGAAGTGTTTAGCGGTTATAGTCTTAAGTCGGGATAACTTACTTTTAACAGTCAATGTATATGTATGAATTTCGTAGATGGTAATTAGAACAAGGGCAGCAGTTAAACATCATAACTTTTATATCCCCTTATGTTTTGGTACTTCGAATCATTTACTTGGTGCCTCATCTAAACCAAGTTATCATGCATCTATTTACCTCACTACTGAGAATGCCTTGATCTTCCTGGAATGCCTTGTTGAACACATGATCTGGGACCGGTTGAGTACCTGGAAACTGGCTGTTGAAGAAAAATTTAGCATTTTGTGTTTCGGTTTTAGAGTTGGACCTCTTTAGCAAACTGCTAAAACTATTATGTGGTGACCTGGCCTGAATTTGAAATTGTCAACTTCGTAACTCCCCACTTACCGATCATTCTCAAGATAAAAAAGCTTAGAGACAGAGAAATTCTTTACTTAGCCCATATTAAAAGATGTTGAAACTGATTTTCACAGATAAACTAGAAATTCGAGTTGAAAAGTGGTGGCGGAAGGATTGCAAGGGAAAGTCGGGGGGCTGCAATTGGATTAAATTTATTTTGCACAAAAAGAGTGCATCAAATTGGTTCTATGGTGTAGTGGTTAGCACTCAGGACTTTGAATCCTGCGACCTGGGTTCGACTCCCGGTAGGACCTTTCTTTTTTAGTTTAATCCTGCGACCTGGGTTTATTACTGTTTTTTTTCTTCCCCTTTCACTTCTATCTCGTTTTTCCCGTAGGAGTTTCATTAGGTTTCATTTCTCCATCCTTCCTTCCATTTTAGCTGCTGCTGCTCTGAAATGTAAGCCCTATTCTAACTCTTCTTACACAAATTTTATCTCAAAACCCCATATCTCCCCCTTCCTCTCAATATCAAATCTCATCACATATTTTCTTAAGTTAGGGTTCCAGTTAGAAAAACTATGACCCAACCAAACAGTGAATCAACACGTCATGAACCAATAATCCCAGGATTACCAGATGACTTAGCTTTCAGATGTTTAGCGAAGTTATCTCATGGATACCATGGTTTACTTGAATGCGTTTGTAAAACATGGAGGAACATAATCCGGAATCCAGATTACTCTAGTTTGAAATCTAGAGAAAATTGGTCTGGGAATTGGTTATTTGTTCAAACTGAAGGGACTCATAATCACTGGATTGCTTATGATCCTGATGCTGATAGATGGCATCCGTTGCCTGAGATACCATATCTGAATCCGGGGTTGCATCATTATGGGTTTTCTTGTGTAACTGTGGGTAATAGGTTTTTGGTTATTGGGGGTTTTTATGCCCCAAGGGATGTGGAGATTGTGCATCAGAGGCATTTGGCTACTAATGATGTTATGATGTTTGATGTGTTCAAGAAAGAGTGGTCTAGAGTAAGTGGGACGAGGACGGCAAGGGGAAACTTCGCGTGTAGTGTTGTTTGTGGTAAGGTTTATGTAGCTGGGGGACGTGAAGTGCATGGAACTACGGGAATTGATCTTGCTGAAGTCTATGATCCATTGGAGGATAGGTAATACTATACTAGTTTGCCAATGTGTCTTTTATTTTAGTTTGCTTAAGATGAGATATGTGTCTCTTGTTGATATCTTCATTTTTGTCGGTTTAAATTTGCTTACTATTGTTCTTTCTTGGACAAATTTTGGTTGTGGTTACAAACTTTCGATGTGGATTTTTTTGTAGCTTATCAACATGTATTTGATTCTTTTGGGATAAACATTGTCTGTCATATGTTTAGTGTGCTTGGACACCTCCTTCTTTTCGTTTCCTATTTCGAACATAAAAAGGTATTTCTATTAGGCATCAAACGGTGTTGAATCAGACACTAAAAAGTTTTCTACATTATATATAGAAGTCCTTATATCTGATGAATTAAACAATTTAGAAGAACAGTTGGTCATCCGGAACAAATCAAGTAAAATGTTTGTGTGACATTTAGAATTAGTTACGTGTGATTTTAGAGTTCCCCATCTATCATAGTCTGTAGAGACATCAAATCTTAATTCAGTTCTATAGCCAGCTTCACTATTTGGTTGCATTTGATATTACTTTCCAGTTTACTGGAGTATGTTATTAACACAGTTTCTTAACAATCTACGTCCTTGCTTAATCTGCCTGTTTGCAGATGGGAGGAACTGCCGCCTATGCCTGTCCCACAGATGGATTGTATTGGAATGTCTTATAAAGGTTGCTTCCATGTTTTAAGTGACCATGTAGGCCTGCCTGACCAGAATCCCACTGTGATTTTTAACCCATTGGATAGAACATGGCATACAGTCGAAGATATTTGGCCTTTCTCTAGGGCTATGCAATTTGCAGTCACAGTGGTTGGGGATGACAGGGTATACACTGTAGTTGATTGGGGTGAGAGCTCCATCAGAACCAGGGACAGGGACCAAGGGGAGTGGTACAATGTGGGCCCTGTTCCTCCTGTTCTTCTCCCAGGTCACAGCAGGCCGCTAGAGGCATTCGCTTATGGTTTTGCTGCACACAGGCAGAACTTGTATGTCGTAGGAGGGAAGGTTCTTAAGTGGGAGGAATTGGGTGCTGGGAGGTTTGACATTGTGAAGCTGGATGTAGTAAGAGTTTGTGATCCTACAGTTGTTCCGTTGAAGTGGAGGGAGACCAGACCAATGCGCGGGGCTTGCGGAGCTGTCACCGGATGTGCTTTCCTAGAAGAGTGACTAATAACTTTCTTCTTCTTCTTGGATGATTATTAAGATCTCTGTTCAAACTATTTACCTGAATTGAATACACTTGGAGCTAGTGGCACAAATGCATGAGCTTCGGATTCCTTTCCACTGGTCTGCAAACTCGGGCACAAACATGTATGATGTTTAGTGGTGATATCTGATCAAGAATAACTGTTTGTCTCAGTGTAAGTTATCTGTAGGTGTTGGAAAAAGCAAAGCCTGGAAATTGCCAATCAAGGATTTTAGCTTCTTGTTGAACTGGGAGCGCGGCCGTGTTGTCAGAATAAAGATCTGTGAGGAGTCCGGGAGGAAGAGAATGCTGGTTGAGGTTGAGGAGGGAGAGATTTGCTATCCGATGTAAAATGCAGGCAAACCACTCTTCTTACTGGCCATATTTAACTTTCTTTTTTTGTCATTTCTTTTTGTTTTTGCATCTGTCCTGAAATGGAACTGGTAATGACGATCCAATAATGTGGATACACTAATTTTACAAAGAAATCATATGTTGGTTTCACCAAGCAAGTGGAGTTAATCTAGAATTTTACAATTTTAGCGAGCTGATATTGCAACTTGCAACAGAGAATAGTATTATAATGTATGCCAAAACTGAATGAGTCAAATTGCTTTGATTCCAAGGTAACACCAAGGATTCCAAGGACAATTGATACTGGAATTATATACATATATATGTACAGGACAAGCAACGTGCCACTGAAATTGGAAGCAAAACAAACTAATGCAATTACTTACAGAATAGAAGCAAAATTGGAAGGGAAAAGTAAAAAAAATGGATGCATACATGCCAAGCAGAGTAGCTACCCACAACAATTGGACAACAAGAATGAATCAGAGGATGGAACAGTCTCCCGGAGCATCGTTGCATACGACCTTGTAACACTCAGGTTGTGTCCTAATTCTGGGAGGACAGTAATCATATGTGGTTCTTGGAGGACAGTCATAATAAGAAGAGTCATAGTTACAATTATTATTGTACCTATAATAATCACCCCAGTTTGGGCGATTCAATTCTTGAACGCTCCTGCCAGTCTTAACTTCAAGAAGGTCAACTGACTTCCCCTTCCCAGACTTACCAACCTTCTTCGCAATCAGACAAGGATTCACCTCTCCGATCACCGTTAATTTTTGTCTTTCACCATCCAAGGTTACATATTCAACTCCTGCATTCATATACTTGTATAAATATAAATCAATCGGAAAAGGAAAAAAGAAACATAAAGCAAGAAGTAAAAGTTATTACAGGTAGCAGGCGTCAAAGTACAGACAGCACATACCCTTGAGCTTAGCAACAGCCTTCATGATATCTATCTTGTCCTCTGGAGTCTTCATGCCCACCTTCATTACTGCTTTCTTCTGCAAATTTATATAATCATGTGTGATTTTCACCTTCAAGAGATATATAAGATTAATCATTCGGTATAAGAAAGTATACGTACCTTCATATTGGACATGGTTGGTGCCGGACTGGTAGCTTTTCAGTGATTCGGGCAATTTTTTTCCTTCTTTTTTCTCCTTCAGAATGAGCAGCAATTGAACTAATTAGCAAGTAGGCAGGCAATAATGTTTGCTTGCTGCTCTCTGCAATGATTAGGAGATGATATTTATAATAAGTACATAACACTGGGGGCTTCTGCAAGTCGATGCCGCGGTGTAACCAAATTCTTGGAAATTCTGCTTAGCAACAAAGATCTAAGGGTTTGTTAGAATCTACGTATATTAGTCAAACCAATAATCATCAAATTTCTTAATTAGAAATGCAGTACTCGTGATGATGCGAGAAAGATACATATATTATGCTGTAATACTTTTTCAAAAATGAAAACGTATACAACAGGAGAATTCAATTGTATTCAAATGAAACATCACTGTTATCCCAATCTTATTCAAATTTAGGAAATTAACCGCCTAACTTTAATAAATTTTTAACAGGAAACTTCTTTAGAACAGGTATTTGATTGCTTGAATCGAGTATGAGGTAAGGCTACTGATGGGTATATACGACGTAGGTGCTAGTTTAGTTGAGAGAACTTGAGAAGAGAAAAGGTCATAACCCGAGTTAAGAACGCAAAATCCCGCGTTCCTGAGGTTAGTTATGTCGACATTAGTCTTCTTCTTTGGTCTTCTTGTTTAATGTATTATAATAGCAATTGCCATTGCAGTTCAAGAATTCATATCACCAAGTTTTCACCTATTAAAATAAACAAATGACAATAGCTGAGCAGGCTAATTGGGGACTAGAAGGCGCAATGTCCACACCAAGAATTCCGAAAGCGGTGGTTGCTGTTGGATGTCCTAGGTTAGATTCTACTGGTTGTCTGACCAACAAGGTGCTATTGGAGCTGCGGATCCTTTGGTCTAGACAACCTCCTTGTCAATGACTTTGGGGAACATGGAAAGCATCCAACATCCCTTCATTATTTTTTAGGACCTGCATCAGTAGTACACATCCGAATGCATACCCGACAAAAGATAGCTCTAAGGAATCTAAACTTTCTAGATTGAGGCTTGCGCAGATAGCGGTACAGGAGGTTGGAAATTATTAACAAATCCCCAATCAAATAAGTTGTTCAAGTCAATCCAAGCAAGATCTATGAGTATTTATAAAAAAATTATTTTATTGGCACCTTGAATTAAAAATAAATCTTAAAATGGATCACCCAGAGACAAAACTTCTGTGTACTATTGTAGGATCTTACTATTTTGGATGGTGGTTAAAATTCGGCAAACGTAGAGAACGGTAAACATGCGAACATTATTCGGATTCGTGAATTCAAATTCGGTGAAATATCCAGTCAATGTTTCGTGATTCGAGAATAATTCAGAACTACATTTGTGTGTATAATTCACTTTAGAAATGTACATTCACCCGAAATTCGGCATGTATTGAACAATGAAAATAATATGATTTTAATTGAGTATTAGAACAATTAGTGATTTAAGATATGAATTATAGGTTAACATACCTGAAAATTTTATCTGATTCAAATCAAGAGAGTAATTCATATCTTAACCTAGTCAGTGAGTTGCACCGATCCGATGATTTGAAGTTATTTCCTACTACGCGTTTACTACAGGATATCTCCGAACCTGTTTTGGCTAGAACCAGTTCCTCTTCTCCTATTCAAGGTAGAAGACTTTCCTTTTCTTTTTACGAAAATGCTACGGATTTGTTTGTATCTCCTTTTTCTCTTATTAGAAATCTTAACTCACCAATTTGTACCCTAAACCTTGGATTTAAGTTGTCTATCTCTGATTTTCCCGTTATTGTCACTGAACCGGCTTTTTGAATTTGCATTCCTGATTTTTCAAACTCATCTTTTTTCGTCAATTTTATCTCTGTTCCTTCTGACAAAAAAATAATTTCCAAATTGACCAATGTGGATCGAACTTGAAAGAACAATAAAAGGAACCTGGATCATTCCTCCCACTTTCGTTCTCACTGTCACACTCACCAAGGCGACATGATGAGTTACAAGTTTTTCTTTCTGAACTCTTTATTTAAAGTTATTGCTTTAGACATATAGTGCACATTTTTTTACTTCATAACTCTTTTGCGCTGTTAATTAAAACTTAATGTATCTAAAACTCAGAACTAGCTTTATTTCTTTCTTGAATTTCAATATTAGATCTTTTCATTACCTTAGTTAAAGATGAAATCGTTGGTATGGAATGTGCAAGGTTGTGGTATCACCTTACTGAAAATCATCTAAAATAACTCATTAAAACTGAAAAACCATAAATTATTTTTATTTCTGACACTAAGTCTCATAGACCTTTAATTAAATTCTCAATATCTTCATTCCCTAATTATCATATAGTAGATCCTATAGGCTTACCTGGAGGCTTAGTTATAGCCTGGATAGATGGTTTTTTTTTTTTTGAAGTAGTACAACGGAACATAAACATGATCTACGTAATTGCAAAAACTAACTTTGGTACTATTAAATGGATCCTAACACGTTTCTATGATAGTCCATATCTCAGTAACAGAAATGTAGCTTGGGACTAATTACAAGAAATAGAGAATCATGTAAACATTAGGAAAATGCCATGGATTTTTAACACGATCTTTGATCAATATGAAAAGCTAGGGGTTTACCCTTAAAAAGTTAGATTGTGAATATTATCATAGAATCCTTGAAAGAGCATGAAATGACGAGGGTACAAAGTGCACCGCAATATTTTCGATATCAACCTATGCAAGACACACCTTGTGTAATCTAATGCAGATACAAACTGTTAAGGAAATTACTTAAACAAGATGTACACTTGGTATAAAGCTTAACTTCGAATCCGAACCATTCTATGGGATCAAACCAAGTGTTGATTAAAGTACTAATGTGTTTACTTTAATTATAAATACAAATCAATATAACGCGGAAGTAAAGTAATCACACGACACACAAGATTTTTGTAATGAGGAAACTGCAAGGCAAAAAATTCCTGGGACCTAGTCTAGTCATGAATACTCTCAGAGTTAAGCGGCTATACAATATAACCGCAACTTCGTATAGATGAGACCAAGTAAACTAACTCCAAGTTACTTAGTTCTTTCAGTATTCTTGTGCCTATAACCAATCCAGTTTATGCACATGAATCCCAAGATAAAATGCATTATCTCAAGTCGCTTCACCTGCTGTGAATACTTCAACAACTTAACTCTTTTGGATTGTAATCTGACACAGTAAAGGACTAACCTGTTTCAGTAACTTCTCTTTTCAATCTCTAAGATCAATAAGTTAATCAAAGATATGTTAAGTATAGAGGTATTTCCGTTTAATCAATATAAACCCATTTGTCTGTCAGATTAACAAAGATCAAGATTACCGAAATAATCAATCTTATTTTACAAACTGTCAAAATATAGCTCAAAGAGAAACATCAAGATAGATTGTTGATTTATATAACAAGCTTTAAAATTCTATTCGAGATAAACATCTTGTCGGATCCCAGTCAATCAAGTGTACATGAAGTATATCACAAAGATCAGAATACCAAAATAAATCTTTAGCTTTAATCTTCAGTCTTCAAAGTACCTGCACAAACATCTTGGTTCCCACTAATTATAAATTACACACAAAATGGAGTCTGTTAACAATGGATGATTAATAGTCTTATCTTCAGATCTTGAATCATAAAGCAGATCTGAAATCATCGATCCTTGAATTAGTTCGAGTGACCTTATATTTGAAGAAAAAGATCACAGAATAAACAAACTAGATCTATCAAGGTTCAACTTCATCGTTAAATCAATAATCGAAAACTAAAATAAAAGTACAATATTTAGTTTCCCACCAACGATACTACTAAAAAAAATTGATCGCGCAGAAGACTTTAAACGAAGCGCATGTAAGAGATTTTACCTAGTTAGAATACTCTCCTCTCCGATGAGTATTACAAGAATACTACTAGTGTGCTTCCTACACAAACGATTAGTTCAATGTGTCCAAGTGATAAGTTTGTAAGAATACAAGCTCTACTATTTATAGTGTAAGTCCAAGGCTTGTTTGGACAACAAGGAATTACCAAATCTGAAAAGACGAAAGATATTGAACAAATGTCTATTTTCGGTTTTGTCAAAATTACAACTGTAATCCAACTCATATACCGAAATCCCTCTTAGATTACAATTAATATTAGCTAGTATATAACATATACTTTACCAATATATCAACAAGAGATATGCTAATCCTTTGGGATATGGAAAACATATAATTACGAATATCAAAAACATATTTAGAATATTTCGATACGGGATCCTGCCTTGAGTATCAAGGAAAATACTTGAATATTAAATAATAAGATTTTAGCACATGTTCAAGACATTATCTCGAAATCTTACGAACTTTCCTTTATAACCAAATACGTCTTTGGCAGCTATGCAAACACTAAAGTCATAGACAAACCGAAAACACAATATTGGTTAAACTAAAGGATCGGTCCTACTATAGATCCATGAGATCGGTCCTAATAGTGATCCTTGGGACCGGTCCTAGTAGAGATCTTTGGTAAGGGATCGGTCCCATGGGGATTGAGAATGTTTCAAATTGTTTAGAAAGGCTTTCAGAACAACTGAAATTCTGGACACAGGGTAGGTACGCATACCCAGTACGCTTACCTTAAGAAACTGAGTTTGTGAATGAGGGGAGGGACGCATACCCAGTACGCATATCCCAATGGCTTGAGTTCGTAAATGGACAAGGGTATGCATACCCAGTACGCGTAGCCAACAACCTGAGTTTACGGACTGGTCAATAGGTATGCATACCCATATATATACCTACCTAGTACGAACTAAGCAAATGCTCATAAACTATTTTCACAAAGATGTTCGGCATTGCGACGACTTTCATAAACACTTCTAAGACAATTTTGTTCACTAAATCACTTTGTGTTTGTGAATCATGGTTTAAGAGGGTGGTATGGAACATGATAATGCTTATAAGTTCATAAGGCATATTTTCCAAGAACTATCATTATACACGATTGCAGAACCCTAGACCATAGTGTATATTCTTCTGTGTAATTTCAGGTCAAACTTCTCACATGCTTACATGTATTCCTAACAAGAATGCCATCTAACTGAGAAAATGTTTGCTTGAATCTCAAGTTTTCTTCGCTTGAATTCAAAGCTATCTAGAGCCTTAGAAATTTATAAATAGAAAGAATCAAACAACTGGGAATTTCAATCCCTGACATTTCTGTATCTTAGTTGCTTGCAAGAGTCGTCCTCTATTAACATAGGTTTTACCTGTAATAATATAGTTAGGTTTACGACTTGAAGACTTCACTTAAGGATTCGTGAAGCCAGGCCCAACTATCTTTTACCTGAGAGTTCGTGTATCCTGATCTTGTTCTTATTGATCCTTGA
This sequence comes from Papaver atlanticum, assembly GCA_023531105.1. Taxonomy (NCBI): domain Eukaryota; kingdom Viridiplantae; phylum Streptophyta; class Magnoliopsida; order Ranunculales; family Papaveraceae; genus Papaver; species Papaver atlanticum. The sequence continues at coordinate 2,036,102 of JAJJMB010002379.1, read as the reverse complement.
GGTTTTCGTCAATCTCCGATGATGAATGAGATAAATAGAAATCGCAAATTTCTCTTCGGCTAAGACTTTGTGATCCTCAAGATAGATATATAAAACTCTTCTTCATCGATTTGTTTAGATTATTATTGAGAGGTGGTTAGTAATTCAGGCATCTCAGCTAACTGAGTGTAATTGTTCTGGATTCATTAGGTTTGCTAGCTTTGTCTATTGGAAGAATATTTCCAAGCCTTGATATAAAATATCTAAAAGGAAATTAGATAGACGTATCTGTTAGAGGCGGACTGGTATCAAAAGTGTCCACTTAGGTCAAAGCAATTCTTAGGCTATAAAGGACGTCATCTAAGAGAATCAATTGCGTAGAGCCTTGCAAGGTTCAAGAGACGTAAGGAGCAAGACTATAGCTGAATTTCTTGGAGGATTAATTAGGTCTCAATTACAGTACTCCAATCCTAAATCTTATAGTAGGCTAGTGTCTGTAGAGACTTAATGCATATTGGTGTTCAAAGCTGGACGAAGTCCTGGTTTATTTTTGCAGGTGCAGTTTTCCTCGTTAACAAAACTTCTAGGGTCTTGTATTTTTCCGTTTACGCATTATATTGGTTTACCTTTATAATAAGAATAAACCAAATAGTACACACTAAATCTAGGAAGTTTAAGTCCTTATTAATTGAGATTAATAACGAGATTGTTCTTGTTTAATTTGTGTCTTGAAAGACAGGTAACAAGTTTCATACTTGGCAGAATTTGGATCCTCTTGATTTTGGTACCACTAGATTCATCTTGGATATTGATTTGTTAGATAGTCCAAGAACTCTTTTACACGATCAGGTTCATGGCTTTATCAGTCTAAGCATATTATTTTTGGAAGATAAAGAGAAAAACTCTATATTCATATTGTTCAAGGATCTTTAATTTAGATTTACTTGCAATTGTATTAGGTTTTGTCCATACTGGTTGCTGAATGAAAAAGTTGGTGGTGTACTTAGTACCCCATCCTTTTCAATTGGTATCAGATCAGGCAAACACTGTTAGAACTAACAAGTCTGTGTTAATTCTAATCTGAATCTATGGACAAAAGTTCAATCTCCGATAACGTATCACAATTTGTTGAAAGTACCGTCTTTATGGATTCTATTAATGAGATTGAATCTTCTTCTTTCTCTAAAATAGACGAACATTCTGTTCCCATAAGAAAGTCAGGTATTGATATTTGTTATCCCTATTATCTCACTGATGAGTCTGACTTGGAAGTGGAAAGAGAAGCAACCAAAAAAAGTGCTGAAATTCTTAAACGTCTCAAAGTTCAGGCTTCTGAGATCAATAGGCTGAAAAACAAAGTCAATGTTATCATTGGTAAGGTTAATGAAAAAAAATCAGGAATAAGGATCCTTATCAGATAAATGGATAAGAAAATTATCTCACTTGAGTTGCTCTAGAGGAAAAAGCCTTGAAACTTATACGTGTACAAGATGCTCCTCTTGCTACTTGTAGTATTATCCGTGACTCGTAAAAATTAGCCTTATCCATGGCTTCTGAAAAAATTAAGGAGATAGAAAAATTTATTGCCAATGGTACTCATGATGTTCTTGCAAAATCTTCTTCAGAAGACCATGCACAAAGTGTCTCTACTTTGATAAATGATGAATTGTTAAATTTCTCTGATCAAAATAAAATAAAATTTGTCACCCCAAGAAAGGAAGGTTCTTCTGGCATTTCTTGTGTCTAGATAACTCACTCTGATCCCATAAGAGCTCATAAGCTTTGATACTTATACAATACTGAAGGACATGTTCGTACAAAGTGTAAGCTCAGGTCAGATAGCAGTCGATTCAAAAATCTTCAAAACACCTTAAATCTCATTCTAAAAGGTGTATCTGATATTCGAAATTCTAAACCTCTTGGTTCAAGAATAATGGTTGTTGATCCTCATATCAAGGCATCATATTCCAAGAAAAAAAACAAAGTCAACGTTATCATTTGTGCTAATCTGAATATATGGACAAGAGTTCAATCTCTGATAACGTATCACTAGTTGTCGAAAGTACAGTCCTTATGGATTCTATTAATGAGATTGAATCTTCTTCTCTCTATAAAATAGACGAACATTATGTTCCCATAAGGAAGTCAGGTATTGATAATTGTGACCCCTACTATCTCACTGATGAGTCTGACTTGGAAGTGGAAAGAGAAGCAGCCAAAAAAAGTGCTGACATTCTTAAACATCTCAAAGTTCAGGCTTCTGAGATCAATAGGCTGAAAAACAAATTCAATGTTATCATTGGCAAGGTTAATGAAAAAAAATTCATGAATAAGGATCCTTATCAAAGAAATGGATAAGAAAATTATCTCACTCGAGTTGCGTCTAGAGGAAAAAGCCTTAGAACTTATACGTGTACAAGATGCTCCTCAATGTTTATATATATGTTCTTATCCGAAAGAAGATTAGTTGATAACAAATGGAGAAATCAGTGAAAGAAACATCATCTCTTGATCATTTAGCACTATTGATAAGCACGCAAGTTCGACGCATTTTCACCCATAATTATATTAGTAAGACTCATTTTTTCGCTAATAAACTTGTTTTAAGCCTTTTGAAGGAAAGAAACTCTTGTGGAAAAAGATGCTCGAAAAGTGGTGCTTACACCCCGGGAGAGAATTGATAAAGGCACCCATGATTTTTTTACTAAGGGCACCCCACAAACTATTAAGGGAACCCCGGTGACTAGGGCTGGACTTCTGTTAAGTGGACCATTTGGTGATGTCTAGTTTTGAAAATTCAAAAACTAGTTATGGAGGGAATATATGGTGGTGTAGCTGGTTCGTTGGATCCACTTAGGCAAGGGTGAAGAGAACAAGGCATTTCATTTTGTGGCAGTATGGGTTAGAACGTGTTCCAAATTAATTAAACACAAGTAGTAAGCATGAGTGGCACATTTTGGGCGGTAGTGGAGCCATATATCACCACTCATTTATCTGCTAAGACTTGTGGGTGTTGTTGTTGAACACATTTTTGGCGTGTGTAGTAAGACAGGTCAGCATATGCATACCAAATTTTATTGTCTTATTCTTACATTCATTAATGCCACACGCGATCACGGGGTCAATGGAATTTATTTTCGCATGCGGCGAATATCTTCCTCCTCTGGAAACTTACTGACTCTGCGCTTCATGTAAGAAAATGTAAAAAGAAGGTTTTGTCGCATTACAAAAGGAGGAGTTATCTTGGCACCGGGGAGAGGGAGAAGCCCCGGGAGATTGAGAGAAAATATCAAAGAAGTTTTAGAGTGAGATTTACTGTGAGAGCTTTTCTTACTAATCAACATTATTTGTAATTTCTCTAGATCAGGGGGAGCCAATAATCATGGGATGGGGTACAAAAATTTGTTGTGGGGTGTAAACAATTTTTTTATGTGGTGCAAAAAAACAAAAATAGGCTTACTGTATATGCAAAAATATATATTTAATTGGGCCTAAAATAGGCTTTGGAGCCAGCTGGGCAGGAGGTGTAAGTGCACACCCTTGCAATGGGCTGGCTCCGCCCCTGCTTTAAATACATTTCTTACTAATCAACATTCTTTGTAATTTTTCTTGATACATTTGTGATCATATTTGAGTTCTACAATTTATAATAAAATAGTATCAATTCAAATATGTGTTTTACTACCGCCATGAGCGGCTAATTCTTTGGGTGACTGAGGCAAACGGAGAAGCTACACATATATATTTGATTGGTAATCTTTTGACAATTCCATTAATTTTAATTATTTTATTTAACTTGCTAGATCATTGTTATTGTTTAGTTATATAATTTCATGAGTTAAATTATTTTCTTAATTAATTGTTATTTATTTTGATAAATTATGCTTTGATTAAATCGATAATTGATATTTAGTAATATTTGGAAATCAAATTGATTAGAGCAAGTTAAAAGGACATAAATAGTACTATTAATAAAATTTTGGATCTTATATTATTTTGTTTATTGGTCAAATATATGTGGTAGTGGAATCTTTAGCCTTGGTCCATTTCAAAAACTAGAAATCAATTTTGGATTGAGTTTTTCTTTATTTCTAGTTTTATTAAGTCTAAAATCGAAAATCTTCACAAGTCTCAACGAACCTTTTTCTACAACTATTAAAATTTCATCAACTATTTTCATCAATCATGAATGAAACACAAGGTGATCAACAACTTAAAGTTCAGGGAGATTCTCTAAGAAAACAGATCTTCTATGTCAAAACGAGCATCAAGAATCATGAACTTATGCTTAAAGATTCATAGGAAGCACTTATTGATCTTCAATCTCAACTGTTAGAGATAAACAAACATTCAACTAAAGAAGAAGGTGTTTGGATGAATTTGAATCTTGAGTTCAATTGTGATGTTCTTAATATCCCTTGATGACACACGATGTTAAGAATAGACTAATCAATTGTTGATTTATTTCAATGTTTGTATAAAGTCTATTCAAACTACCAATAAAATGAATGATTAAGCTTTTGTTTAAATCCTTTGTGTCATTATTTTTCGTAGTTACGATTGCATTGCTTGATCTGAATTAATATCTTTTATGCTTTGCTTTCGGTTATGAGATGTTATTTCGGTTTTCACTATCCCTAATTTCCGATCTCATAATATGGTGGTATCTTATATTTTGTGCAAATTTTTGATATGGCGGGATTTAATTGTAACCTATTTGGTGGCTTTATCAAAGGATCATAAAGAGATACTGATTAAAACTCATGTGTGAAAGTCACAATGATGCTATTATCTATTTATGTATACATAAGTTGCGTATATAGCATAACATATGAGTTTCGGTTTTAGGCTTTTACTATTGGCATGTAATAGCTAAAATCGATTCAACCTTTCTCTGGTAAAGGTTTTTTTGCTTGTTATTCTTTTGTTTTGCAGGGGAATAACAACTAACACGGGAGAGTGGTTGTGGAAATCGAGAGAATAATTATTCTTATAATCTTTCCTGATATGAAAGCTAAGTTAATTCTGACCTTAGTTTGTCATATCGAAGAGTAAGGTAACGATTTTTATGTTAGTTAATCGTCGTCCTATTAAGAAAAGCTTTTTTAGTTGCCTACTGTTTGCTTTTGCTTAACGAAATACGGTACAATTGTTATATTTCCATTATTATGTTTGGATCGTTATGTTTCAATTGTTTCTGGTTAAGAAAAACTGAGTCAATTCTGATTTTTGTTTTTGCTTAACGAAAAAGGTTCATGTGTTGTAGTCCTTTTGATTCCTGATAAGAAAAAGTAAGTTAATTATGATCTTATTTTATGCTTATCAAATGAAGGTTCGATTATTCAAGTCTAATCGATTCATTGATGATAAAACTAGTTAACTAACCTAGTTTTTGTCTTATATAAAAGAAGGTATAGTTATTTTATGAATAATTGGAACCTGATAAGAGATAATAAGATAATACGGATCTCAGTTGATTCTTGTCAAACAAAGCGATTATACGTACATAATCGGTTCGGTTTTGTAACTAAGTTATCTTAGTTGACTTATCGGGGTAGGGGAAAATTTCTTCGGGCAATTGTTTCCTTGAAAACGTGCTAAAACAAGATTACTTAGGTAGTTTCGGTTTTAGTATTATTTATCTAAAATGGTATGTGGAACCTTCGTGCTTAACTCTTATAGGTTGTGCAAGTTCTTATGAATTTGTAAGATCCTTTCGGTTTGCTCTCATATCTATTCGTTTCTTTGTCATTTTTGTGACAAAAAGGGGGAGAAATATATGGAGTAAACAAGTGATTTATGATCACAAGGAAAGTACATGCGTGCTTAAACGTTACATTTAACGAAAGATTAAAGCATAGACTGAGGGGGAGAAATATATCATCATGTTGTGTAGTATTTCATACTACAAAAAAGGAATAACAAATATGTTCGGATTGAATATATACCTAGATTTTCTTTAGGGGGAGTAAAGCTTTTGTTATTCAAATGTCAACAACAACATTTATGTTTTTGAATATGTGCAGGATATTGTGTTGTTGAAACTTGGAATCAAGCGTATGAAGAATGAGTTATTGTTAATCCGTTCATCTCCATATGTATTAGAGTTTTGTCACTAAAATTGACAAAAGGGGGGGGATTGTTAGAGCATTGCTCGGTTGAACCAACCAAGTGTTGGTATGTCAATTTTGGCTGTCATATTTTAGTATCGAAACTCAATTAGAGTCGCTTGATTAAAATTACTAGAGTCAACTTCGTTTAGGTTAGACTAAAAGTCTAGGAATGTTGAGACATACAAGTATTACTCATAAGACCTAAAGAACGTGAAGACGTACCGACTACAACGCAGACATCATCCTTCCACTTAAGGTTAGTAATACTGACTTGACTTGTTTTCATTCCTAACGGTTCTTTCAAGTCGTTTAAGATTCAAAACATAACATGCGAGGTTATACATCATAATCTAGTATAGACTTGGTCATAATATTATGATCAAAGTGTCAAGGAATTACATACTATTTGTTGAATGCTTTGATATGGTATATTGAATTACGAAGTATAACGGGTATCTTATATGTTCTCATAGGTTAATCTTTTAACTCTTTGTGTTTGTCACTAAAAGAGAAGCTATTTTGAGAATTGCAATATCTTCCCGCGATTAAACTTTGTGAATATATTGCAGGGACTCCATAAGATGTTCTTAGTTGCCGCCTTTCCTCCCGAAACCTTCACTAACAGGGAATAAGATCGAGAACTTTAATCTCTATGTTCGTACATGGCTAGAGAATAACGTTATGCTCCGATGGTCAGTGTAGATAGTAAACTTGTCACCCAACAAATTAGTTCTCCATTTGGTAATTGCTAAAACTATTGCCATCATTTCTTTCTCATAAGTAGATAATTTATTCCTGGATTTTCTGGGTAAATCGGGCGAGTTGAGGAGAGTCAGTGTCTGTAAGTTGGGCGATCAACTCGGTCAAAAAATTTAATTCAGGGTTTTCGTTTTCAGAGATTTCAAGTAAGTCTCAGGTGATTTCAATATTGTTAGTAATGATTGGTGTTATTATTCTTTTAGATCTTTCTTTTTCATGTATTAAATATGTTTGAATCTGGTTATAGTTTTGAAAAATCATCGAACAAGATTTCGATGGAAAAAAAAATTAGATTTAAATTTTTTGATGCCTCGATTGGTTTTTCAAGATAATATGCAAAGGAAAAACGTGGTGATGAGCCGGGAATCTGTATTTCTTATGATGTATTGATGATTGTCTTGATGAATGAAAGTTCAGTCTTATATGCAGATTGGATTTTTAAAAAAAATCGTTTGAAGTGGCTGAAAAATCACTTCGAAATCAATGGAGTTTAAGAGGTGATTGTCAATTAATACCTTTGGGAAAAGGTTTTTTGTGATTAAACTGGATAAAATTGAGGATATGAATTATATTTGGTCTAACTATTAGGAGGTTGAGAATCAGAGTCTGAAAGTTTGTAATTGGGAACCAAATTTCAAACGAGCAAATCAAAAAACTTCTACAATATTTGTTTGGTTTCATCTTCCTTGTTTGAGTATTGAATATTGGAAAGAGAAAATTATTTTGGATATTGGAAAAGCTTTGGAAAGGCCTGTAAAAGTAGATGATATTACTTTGAAAAGGAAGATTGGACATTATGCTATTTTTTTGGTGGAAGTGGATCTCAATAAATCAATTTCTGATAAGGTATGGGTTAAGACTAAGTATGGTGGTTTTTCACAGAGAGTTCAAATCCATAATGCTCATAAATTATGTAACCACCGTAAGGTAGTTGGTCATTATGTGGCTGAACGCAGAGTTAAAAGAAAAGAATCAGCTCAGAAAGAAGATGAAGTGGTTAGTGGTTCTAAAGTGTTTAATAAGTATAGAAGGAAGAACAAAAGCAAAGAAGACACTGAAATGATTGTTGATTTTGATATATGTGATTCAGGAGATAAGTGTACACCTGATAAATGTGGAGGGAAGTTAATGAGGGTGTTTCATCCCCTTCAGTTGAGATTCAAGATAAAATATGGAGTAAGGAGAAATTTCTTCTGGAAGATATGAAGCTCTTAAAGAAATTGATGACTCTTTTCTTAGTCCTTATGAAGACTTACCTCAAATTGAAGTGGTGAAAATGCTTGAGATTGGATCTACTTCTACTACTCAAGTTTTCAAAGTGCTTCCATCTGTAATAAGTAAGGAGGTAATATCGGAGATTCCAAAAGAGACAAATGCACAGCAAGCTAAACCTGTAAATCTAATCACTACAAGAAAACAAGCTGGGATTTTTTTTGGTAAGAACGATAATAGGAAGAAGAGTCCACTCTTCAAAAACCATCTTCTAAATGAGAGTTTTATACTGGAATATCAAAGGCTTAAGAAGAAATAAAGCCAAAGACAAATTACAGTATTTAGTTAATAATTTTTGTTCTTCTTTAATTTGGATTGTTGAACCAAAAGTTAATGCAGGTTCAAAATATGCAAAAATATTGAGGTTGATTGGTATGAAATGTGAGATAATTCAAATAGTAATGAAGGTAGAAAAGGTAATATATGGTTATACTGGAATGCTTTTATATCTGATCCTATTGTTGTTTCTATAACAAGACAAGCCATTACAGTAAATGTTGGAGGTGTATTGGTGACTGGTGTTCATGGAGCAAATTTATACATAGATAGAAGAAAGTTATGGCATGAATTGGTAGTTATTAGCAATTTAATCTTCCCTGGCTGGTGATAGATCATTTAATGTTGTTCTTACTATGGATGAAAACAAAGGAGGTAAGAAACCTCTAAGAGATGCAATGCTGGAATTTAATCAGTGTCTTAATTCTTGTGGATTGATTAATGCCCATAAATATAGAATTGAGTTTTCATGGTGCAATAACAGAGTAGGAGTAAAAAGGATTCTCTGTAATCTTGACAAAATAGTTTACAACGCAAAGTGGATGGATTTATATCCAAATTGGGAATACAAAGTTGGAATTAGAGGGGTTTCTGATCATAGTCCTCTGAGTAGTGCTCACATTTCAATTCCTAAACCATGTAATGCTCCTTTTAGAGCCTTAAAGATTTGGTTAACTCATGAAGGATTTATGACAGTTGTGGCAGAGGAATTGAAGAAGGTGGTGGATGGTACTCTTATTTTTTTTTATATGACAAAAATTGAAGATGGTTCTGAAAAGGTTAAATTGGGAGGTGTTTGGTGATGTTAATGCAAAGATGATCAAAGCTGATGAATATGTTATGAAAGCATCTTTAATATCTGACAGAAATCCAAAGGATATAAAGATATTAAATGATCTAGTCACAGCCATAGGTAGGCAAGAAATCATCTCCAAACAACAAAGAGATATTCTTCATCAAAAATCCATAGTTAAATGACTTAAGGAAGGTGCAGTAAATACAAGGTTTTTTCATACAAATATAAAAATAATGTTAGAGCATTGTTCTGTCGAACTCACAAGTGTTGCTATCTCAAGCTTGTTGTCAAATTTAGTTGTCAAAACTATATCTTGATTTCCAGTCTGCAATTAGTTAAGTCTCGGATTAGGATAAAAGTATATAGTTGAGAATCGGACATCTCTGCGTTCTACCATTTGAAGTCAAAGATCAACCGAAGCTTTTGGAGAACTTCAACAAAAGATAAGTTGAGACTGAACCACCTATTTCTCGAGTTATATTCATCCTTTTATCTATGAGATGTTGTCGCATAACTAATTAGACTATTGCAAGCATATCAAGAATTTCGAGTCAAGTTTATCCTGGTAATTAGTTCTCGAAATATATACGACTAAGCTTAATGAACATTTGTTCATACTTGATGAATTTCGGTTAAGAACGATTTATTGTTCATAATCTAAATCGTGATTCAAGATTATCATTCGAAAATATCCTAGAACAGTGATATGTGTCATTGATGTTATTTGGGAATGTTTCGAATTGATTTAGAGAGAAATATAGAACTACTATAAATCTGGATACAAGACAATATGCATACCAGTTTTACAAAGTGGGAAATATGTTGTAGGTCCGGAACCATAGTACATGTACTCAGTACACGTACCGGAGTAGATATATGTCGACAATGACTTAGTGGTATGTATACCCGGTATCCATACCACAAAAAGTCTGTGAACTCGTGAGCTTAGAATGGTACGCATACCTAGTATGCATACCGAAAAAGACATGTTAGTTTTTAAACCAGTGTGGTATCCATACCCAGTACGTAAACCGAAAAAGTTCTATAAGTTTCGGAACTTATTTTTTTCTTAAGGGTACACATACCCGGTACATGTACCATGACAAATATAGTCACGAACAAGGTTGAGTACACGTACTAGCCCTATCGAATATTTTCAGATGCACATAAAATTATTTATGTGAGATAATTAGCATTTGAATAAATCTTTAAGAACACTATATAGACATGATTGATCACATTATAACCTATGGTTGTGACTCAAACTTAAAGTATTGAGTGTTATATGAAAATGATTAAGCTTATAGTTCAATCGGCTAGTTTTGGCTAACCGTCCATGAACAATGTCTTTATACACGGTTCGGTTACGGTTCATCCTAACCAGAATGTATATCTTTATATGCCAATCACATTTCAAAGATTCATCTAATGGTGGATATTGTTTGCTTGGTTCCAATGCTATCTTAGCTTAGACCTAAAGCAACCTATACTTTGAAAGTCTATATAAGGGGAACCTCAAGAAACTGAGATCTTTAAATCCCGACACTACTCTTTGTGTGTGCTAGTTGTAAACTAGAGTCGTCCTTTTCCTAAAACCCTTCTAAGGCTTGGCGACTAAAAAGACTTCATAGGGATTCGTGAAGCCAGGTCCAACTATCTTTTATCTTGATAGTTCGTGTTTCCTGATCGGGTTCGATTGTTGAGATGCTCACTCGAACAAGATAGATAGAAATTGCAAAGTTCTCTTCGTCTCAGACTTTGTGATTACATAGGTATAATTCTTGTAAGGTATAATAATCTAGGCTGCTCTACGGGAAGCATAAGTCCGGATTTTTAGGTTAGCTAGACTTTGTCTATTGCTATCGATTTCCAGTTTCACCTTGATCCATAGGTCAAAAAGGAAATCACACATATAGGCTTATATGTGGGAGGCAGATTGGTTTAAAGTCTTCAATTGAGTTGAAGAAACTCTTAGGCTGTAAAGGACGTCAGCTAAGGGAATCATTTGCGCGGAATCCTGCTGGGATTCAAGAGGCGTAAGGAGCGCAACTGTAACTGAATTGATGTGAGGGTTTAATTCAGTCTCAACTACATTCCAGTCCGAAGTTAATTGGTAGTAGGCTAGTGTCTGTAGCGGTTTAATACAGTTTGGTGTTCAAATTTGGACTAGGTCCCGGAGTTTTTCTGCACTTGCGATTTCCTCATTAAATTTTTTTCTGGTGTCTGTGTTATTTCTTTGTCGCATTATATTGTTTATCTTTATAATTAAAATATCACGGGTTGTATGTAAATCAATCAAAGTAGATACATCCATCACTGTTTGTTGGATACGATTTGATTGATTCTTGGATATTGATTTTTGAGAACGTCCAAGAACTCTCACACGTAAATCAGGTTCACGAATTTGGTTCTGTCAACTTTCTGATTGTGAGATAAAGAGATATAACTCTGAATATTATTCCTCGATTAAGATTCATTAAGTTGAACTCTCGGAATCATATTTAGGTTTTGTCCATACATGTTGCCTAAGAAAAAGTTGGTGGTGTATTTTGGTACGCCCCACGTTTTCAAATAAGACAAGCACAAAACTCAATAACTGAAGTTGAAGATGAAAATGAGAATATTGTTGCTTCACAACAAGAAATTTCAGAGGTCCTTGTGAGAAATTTTGAATCAAAGTCCAAGTTTCATGAGGTTCAAATGTCGGATAATATCATGAGAGTTATACCTGGAATTCTTACAAATAGTGATAGGGTTTTGATTGATTCAATTCCTTGTGCAAATGAAATTAAATCAGTTGTGAATGATCTGGATCAAGATAGTGCTCCTGGTCCAGATGGATTTATAGGATGGTTCTATAGGAATTGTTGGGAGATTATAGGAAAAGATATTGTATTAGCAATTCAATATTGTTAGAGAAGAAGTTACATACCAAATGTGCTAAATTCAAATTTTATGGTATTACTTCTTAAAACTCGCAGTGCAAAAAGAGCTAATCAATTTAGACCTTTTGGTCTCTCTAATTTTTTCTTTAATATTTTCACTAAGATACTTACAATGAGAATTAGTAGTCTGCTATGTAAGCTCATTTTCCCTTAGCAGGGTGCATTCATCAAAGGGAGAACAATCCAGGAAAAAATAGTTTTAGCTTCTGAAATGGTAAATGAGATGGAAATAAGTAGAAGAGGTGGAAATGTTGGAATGAAAATTAATATTACACAGGCATATGACTCTTTGAGTTGGGAATTCTTATTTGAGGTTATGAAGAAATTTGGTTTCTCTGATAAATCCATTTGTTGGTTAAAGGTGTTGTTCCAATCTGCAAGGATATCTGTTATGGTAAATGGAGGTCCTGCAGGATATCTTTCAGTTGATAGAGGTTTAAGGCAAGGAGATCATTTTTCTCCTATCTTATTCATTATTGTTGAAGATGTGTTAAGTAGGGCTCTATCTCAAATGGTGGAAGAGAAATAAATTAATTTCAATGGTAAACAGAAATGGTGTTTGTCCAACTCACATTTTCTTTGCAGATGACATGTTCTTATTTTGTAATAGAGATAGAAGAAATGTGAGAAGACTCATGCATACATTATCAGAATATCAGGTTTCTTCATGACAAATTGTGAGTGTATCTAAGAGTAAATGCTATGTTGGGGGAACTTCTCAGGTCAGAAGAGAAGTAATAGATGAAGAATGTCAGATGCAGTTGTCAGAATTCCCTAATAAGTATCTATGGGTAATGCTTTTTCCTGGAAGGGTGAAGTCTATTAATATGCGTGGTGCAGTGGAGCATTTATAGAGTTATTTAGCTGGCTGGAAAAGAAGGATGTTGGCATTCTAAGAAAGATTTATCTTAATCAAAATTGTCCTGTATAGATTTCTTATCTACAACATGTCTGCCTACAAATGGACAAAGAATGTGATCATAACATGTGAAATAATTATTAGAATTTTTTTATGGACTGGAGATCCAAATATGAGGAAACTTGTTACTTTAAAATGGGAGAAAGTATGTTCTCCTTTAGAAGATGGAGGTCTGGGAATTAGGAGATTGGATATTTTTAATAGAGCATTATTGATGAAGATTGTCTGGAACATTCAACAAGGATCAGAAGAATGGTCTCTGTTTTTCAAGCTAAATTCAAAATGAAAAATGGAAATTTTATTGTTTATTACAAGCAATCATCCATTTGGCCAGGTTTGAAATGGGTGATGAATGGTGAAAAAAATAACTCAAGATGGATATTAGGTGATGGGGAAGATGTTTCTCTATGGGAGGATGCTTGGGTCAAAGAAAAATCATTAAGTTCTCTGTTTTCTGGTAATGAGTATACTCAACTTCATAATAACCAGAAGGTTAGCTCTATATATTATAATTGATGGTGAATAAAACATTTCTTCAGTTATGCTTGTGTTTTTTGATATACAAGAACTACCTATAATAGATGGAAAGAAAGATAAACTTTTGTGGAGTGGAACAATAACTGTATCTTTTTTTGTTGCTTCAGCAATTCAATACATAAGAAGTAAGTTTCATATTCTTAATGTCTTGAAAAAAATTTGGAATGCTTGTGTACATCCAACTATAGTTAGTAATGTATGGAAAATATCTAGAGGCATTTATGCAACAAATGAGAAAAAAATTTTAAAAAAAAAAAAAGAAAAAAGAAGAAGAAGAACGATTTGAGATGCCTTCTAGATGTTATCTATCTATGCAAAAAGGAGGAAGAAAATATAGATCATATTTTATGGAGTTGTAGTTACAGTACCATCTTATGGAACTGGATTAGTGATATCTTTAAGTTCAGGAATCTTATTTTTTATGATATAAAGGGGATGGCAAATCACAAGAGCTCAGTGATTAAAGAGTTTTGGATTGTAGCTGTTTTCATTATTCTTAGAGATTTGGGTTATGAGAAATAGTCTTGTCTTTGAAGGAGAGATTAAAAGCATTGATCAAATCAAAAATAAAATCATTTTCTTGGTTGGTGAGTGTGAATGTATATTAAATGGGAGAATGAAGAATGAAGTGTATGATCTCCAGTTATTAAGTTACCTTGGACTCAAGTATAGACAAACTAATAATTTCAAGGTATGTAAGTTTTTCACTCTCCCAGCACATCAAAAAATTCTAATATGTTGTGATGGAGCTTTTAAAGGAAATCCAGGTGAAAAAAGCGGGGGTCTAACAACAACACCCAATATTTCGTTTGGAAATCTAAATAGACAAACTCCAATATACTTTCAAGAAAATCTGCTAGAAAGTTAGACTCAATCTAGAGAAAAGTATATCAAAGAGTTTATATCTCTGTTTCACAATGTAATCAGCAAATCAAACAGATAGAAATCCGTGAGCCTGATTATTATGTGAAACCACTTGAACGATACCAAAGACCAATGTTCAAGGATCAATCAATTTCAATCAACAACCCAGGGTTGGATTTATCAATTGATCGATTCAACGTACAACCTGTGATATTTAAATTATATAACAAAATATAATGCGGAAAAGAAATAACACAGACACCAGAATTTTGTTAATGAGGAAAACCGCAAATGCAGAAATACCCCGGGACCTAGTCAAGATTTGAACACCACACTGTATTAAGCCGTTATAGACACTAGCCTACTACCAATGAACTTCGGCGGATTGGACTGTAGTTGAACCCTTATCAATCTCACACTGATTCAAGGTACAGTTACGTTCCTTACGTCTCTAATCCCATCAGGATACTACGCACTTGATTTCCTTAGCTGATCTCACCCACAACCAAGAGTTGCTACGACCCAAAGTCGAAGACTTGATAAAAAAATCTGTAACACACAGAAAAGTCTATATGAATAGATAAATCTGTCTCCCACAGAAATACCTATGAGTTTTGTTCCGTCTTTTTATAAATAAAGGTGAACTAGAACCAATTGATATACCGTACTTATATTCACGAAGAACAGCCTAGAAATATCAATAACCTCACAATAATCTTAATTGTATGGTAGAAAAACAAGATATTGTGGAATCACAAACGATGAGACAAAGATGTTTGTGACTAATTTTTATCTTGCCTATCGGAGATTAAATCTCGATCCAATCTTAAAGAAGATAGTACTCAAACACGATAGAAACAGCAAGATAAGATCACGCAACTACAAAGAAAATAGTTGGGTCTGGCTTCACAATTCCAATGAAGTCTTTAAGTCGTAACCTACAGGGTTTCGTGAAAAACCTAAGGTTAAAGGAGAATCGAATCTAGCTTATACAACTAGTATCACACAGGAGGTGTGGGGATTAGGTTTTTCAGTTGTTAGAGTTCTCCTTTATATAGTTTTTCAAATCAGGGTTTGCAATCTAAGTTACCTTGGTAACAAAGCATTCAATATTCACTATTAGATGAAAACCTGATTAGATTCAAGCTAATATCTTTCAATCGTTAGATCGAACTTAGCTTGTTATACACAAATGAAATGCACCCTCATTTAGGTTTTGTAACCATACCTAAATGTGTACACCATGTTGTCTCAACCGTAGTTAACCGAGGTTAGCTATATGAACACTCTCATATCAACCTTATTCATCTTAACCATAACTAGTTCAAATGACTCAAATGAAACTAGCTAAAGAGTTGTTCAATTATTATATTCTCATAGAAGTACACAAGAACACAATTGAAGCAAAATAAGTTTGGTTCACTTAATCAATTCACGAACATTATTACCACGGTTTGCAAAGAATACATTCCTTAATATATAAATGTATTAGTTCATGAACAAACCAATTCTAGAACTTTAACCACTCAAGTATGCAAACGGGTACGCATACTTAAGTAGCCGGTCTGAGTTTGGGTTCGCCAGTATGCGAACGGGTACACATACTTAAGTACACTTCCAAAACCAACCAGAAATTCCCGGACCTATACCTTACGCAAGTATGCGTACTGGTATGCGTATTTGGTACACGGAATTTCACAACTACAAGTACGCATACGGGTATGCATACTTTAGTTCCGGTCATGGATCACATATATGCAAGAAAGCACACTATGTTTATAATCCAATGATGGTTAAGTATTCTAAACTCTTATTTCAATCATTGAAACTTTCTTAGAGGATGACAATAGCCGTTTTCACACACTATTAGCATCAAAAGAATTTTCAAGTTATTGAAATAATCATAACGAAACATTCCAAGTCTACACTAAATGATTGTATCACACAAACCATGTAAGATGTTACTCGGAGATTTTCACATGATCATCTTTTGACTTTCGTCAAGAATATAAGATGAACTTGGTTGAAGCGAAAGCTTACTAACACATATTCCGAGAAATATGTAAGCGAGTTAAACTCAGCTCGAAATCTCAAATGTGTATCATCGACAACTATATAGTAATACGACTTTTGTCTCAATGTAGGAGATAGATGTGAAATAGACTTTCCAAGTGATAGATGATTTTTAGTCTCCACATACCTTTTGTTGATGAAGTACCACAAGCTCGCCTTAGTAGTTCTTCATCTTCATTTGATGAACACCGTGTCAAACGTCGTTCTTCCTCTATGAGGGTCCGAGTCCGAGACATTACTATAAGTAGACTAGAAATCAAGACTTATAGTTTTGATCATTAACATTGACAAACAAGCTTGAGATAGCAACGTTTGCGAGTTCGACCGAGCAGTGCTCTAACAATCTCCCCCTTTATTCATTTTAGTGACAAAACTATCAATACATATGGATTACAAAATAACTAGACTTTGTAGCTTCTCATCAAAATGCTTTATCTCCTTGGTTCTTCAACATTACTCGAAATATTCGTCACTTCCAAGTACTCCAATGATTCCAAATTTGTTCAACTCCGCATCATTGTTGTTGAAGATCTGTAGCTATAACAATGAGAAAACAGTTGCTCTCAATCATTGTTATACAGTGTCATAGTATCATTATACAGAATCAAAGTCCAATTGTATCACGACTTTTACAACAATACTATGGTGATATGTATCACTCCCCCTTAGTCAATACTTCATCTCAACATGAAAACCACTCCCCCTTACATAATGATTCGTAAACCATATGTATTTGTAGTGTGAACTACACATTAATTCTCCCCCTTTTTGTCAATATAAATTGGCAAAGGTATGAAAACTAGTGGGATCCTCATGAAATTTTCATAGAGTTACTTCATGACCAAAAGAGAACAATATACCAACTTGTTTAGATGCCATTAAATAGCCGAAACTAAATGCATTCATCAAGGAGTTTATAAAGATACAAGATAACCCCTACAATATTCCACATACGCACTCCCCACAAAGATTTGGCAATTAAGCACAAGTTCAATTAAGAACTCTCCCCCATAAAATGTCATTCCTGAAAGAACAACAAGAGCGACCTTACTTTTACGCGAAACGAAGGATTTCTTTGGACATTTACAAATCACATAAGAATATGAATTTGTATCCAAAAATCTCAATTGAATTAACCACAAGGAAAATGATCAATTCAATTGGTCATGCTCAACATAAGAGAACTTACGGAGCAACACAGTATATGCACAAAGATGTGGATCAGGGAAAGACCAATACTACGTAATAATCAAAGATTCATTCTATTTTCATCACTATTTGCACAATGACATGTAATAGACTTAATCTTTGTAAACAAAAGTTTATCCTTTCTTCCATCAATATTTACATAATGACATAAAAGGCTTAACTTTTGTAGTCAAAAGTTCATTCTATCTTTTATCAATACTTTCATACCGACATATAATAGAGATAACTTTTGAACAAGTATGGGACAGTCAAGGTTCACGGACGTAAACAACATATCCCATAACAATTTTAAATATATAAAACCATAAAGATTAATACTGCAAAAATCATCTTCCAAATAAACTTTAGAATTTAAACAAATAAATCTAAAAGCATTGCAAGATGAAAACGTTGGCAATAGCTATGTGTACTCACAATAATGGCTATTCCAAACCCTAGTTATCCTTCTTAAAAACACAAGAATAAAATCTCATAAGAAGTTTCCTAGACAAGATAGATAAAGTATGAAAGTCTAATCATCATCTTCATCATCGGAGACCATAAATGTGGCACGAACCTTATCCATGTCCTCCTTGATTTCAGGAAACTTAGTGGCAATCACAATTAATTGTTCTTGCACACATTTTATCTTGGCATCAATTTTACAAACACCCTTGTGAATTTGATGAAGGAGCTTCACGTAGGAAGAATCAAATGAGTCAACAAGAGTGTCACGTCTTTGTCTCTTGCAAGCATTTTCCTTCATACGTTTCAAAGTACAAGGGCGAACAAGCTTGGTAGTTTCAATAGAGTTGCCAATGGGAGCAATGGAGAATGTGCAACAAATATGCTCAATCAAGCAAGGATAGCCTAACTTCTTGTTGGTGGAAGTCATCGACAACATTTGATAAATGATAAACCCACAAATGTCGAGACTTTGAGTTTCCAACTCAAGGAAATAGACCAACTCCGCAAACTCACGACCCCAACGAGAATTCTCAATCGTGGAGGGACAAAGATTATAGATACCGAGTTTTCCAAATGACATCAAGGCAACACTTAGATGAGAAGTAGGAAATTTCCCTTCATTCCAATCAACATTCTTACCACAAAGACCATTAGAGATGGTTTCATAAGATGGTATTTCATGACTAGGTCTTGGAAGGCGAAAACTCCCTAAAGGAATTTTAGTGATTTTTGAAATCAACTCTCTATTAACAAGAATCCTATGTCTATTTACCATGGTCTTGAATTCCATGTCCTCATAATTAGCATCATAGATGTTAGCATAGAAGATTCTTGTAAGAGTGTCAAAACCTTCACCAAGACCATAAAAGATGTTTCCAAGATTAAAATTTTCAAAACATATCAAATCTTCTTTATGTCCACTAACAAAATCCAATTTCTTTTCTAGAATAAACTCATTAGAAGAAATCTTTTCAAAAACCTTGCCACAAGAATCATTGACAAATCTAATCCTAATAGTAAGTTCAAGCTAGAAGAAGATGAAGAACCCAAGTTTTTTGAAACCTCTTTTGGAACCTTGAAATTCCTCATGAGATCTAGAAATTGAGAGAGATTAGAGGAAGAGAAGACTTACTTGATATGTTCCTTGAAAACCCCCTTTTTTTCTTTTTGATCTCCAAAGTTGATTTAATAGAGGAAAAACATGAACCCTTGCAAAGTTCACGTACGCAGACAAGAAGGGAGGTAGAAGAAAGGTACGCGTACCACTACCTTTATAGACCAACAGATGAGCTTGGACCCATTCCTGAACCGTGACCCGCAAAAGAAAGGCACGATTTCTTATTCCAAGGTTCGCGCACTGAAAGAATCAGTACAGTGCAATAAAGGAAAGTGGGAAGCAATTCAACTCCTTAAATTCCCTTGGAAGAAAAAGAAATAAAATTAACCCAAACACAAAAATAATCCAACCGTTACTTGCCCCACCTCAAGTTATATACAACTGGGGTGAAACCAAACTTGTTACCCAGAGGCAACAAGTGCGGAGAGATTCTCATGCAACTTTTCCGGTTGATATTTTGGAATGTACTAGTATTATAATCATAGTAATGATGATACTCAGGGTTAACGTAATTTTTTGAATCTCTTTCCTTATAACAAAGAAAAGACATTTTCTGACAATTAGAACCTTCACCCGAACTCAATAGACTTCTTTTTATAGATTTCACATGAGTTGGTAGTAGGCCTAGTTCGTACATCATGAATACATGATTTGACAGGTACATAACTTTTATCAGAACGATTCATATTCTTAATTGAATTAAGTTTTTCTAAGAATCTAAAAACGTTCTCAAAAGCTCTAAATATATCTTTGTCAATAGATCCATCACGATAGTATTCCTCAAAAAGATTAAGAGTTAATCTAGTGAGATTCCATATCTTTGAGCTTTGACTACGTTTTCTCAAGCTTCCTTTCTTAAAAGAACTTTTAATTTTCCCTCTAGATTGTTTCTAATCATCTAATTTTTCCAGAGTCTTAGATAGAGGGAGATCATCATGAGAGACCAGAGGTCTAGTGCATAATAAGCTCTGAACAATCTTGGAGGAGTTCTGGCGTGCGTTACAGATGCCTAGAGCAAATTTCCCAAAGAAATTTCCCATGGGGACAATCCTTAAGGATTAATCAAACACAAACTTATTAGGTTTATAGTGTTTGCCTGCTCTGATACCAATTGAAAAAGCGTGGGTCTAACAACCACACCCAATATTTCGTTTGGTAATCTGAATAGACAAACTCCAATATACTTTCAAGAGAATCAACTAGACAGTTATACTCAATCTAGAGAAAAGTATATCAAAGAGTTTATATCTCTGTTTCACAATGTAATCAGCAAATCAAACAGATAGAAATCCGCGAGCCTTATTATTATGTGAAACCACTTGAACGGTACCAAAGAACAATGTTCAAGGATCAATCAATTTTAATCAACAACCAAGGGTTGGATTTACCAATTGATCTATTCAACGCACAACCTGTGATATTTCAATTATATAACAAAATATAATGCGAAAAAGAAAAAACACAGGCACCATAATTTTGTTAACGAGGAAAACCGCAAATGCAGAAAACCTCCGGGACCTAGTCCAGATTTGAACACCACACTGTATTAAGCCGCTACAGACACTAGCATACTACCAATGAACTTCGGACTGATTCAAGGTACAGTTGCGCTCCTTACATCCCTGATCCCAGCAGGATACTATGCACTTGATTTCCTTAGCTGATCTCACCCACAACCAAGAGTTGCTACGACCCAAAATCGAAAACTTGATAAACAAATCTGTCTCACACAGAAAAGTCTATAGGAATAGATAAATTTGTCTCCCACAGAAATACCTATGAGTTTTGTTCCGTCTTTTGGTAAATCAAGGTGAACAGGAACCAATTGATATACCGGACTTATATTCCCGAAGAACAACCTAGAAATATCAATCACCTCACAATAATCTTAATTGTATGGTAGAGAAACAAGATATTGTGGAATCACAAACGATGAGACAAAGATGTTTGTGACTACTTTTTATCTTGCCTATCGGAGATTAAATCTCGATCCAATCTTAAAGAAGATAGTACTCAAACACGATAGAAACAGCAAGATAAGATCACGCAACTACAAAGAAAATAGTTGGGTTTGGCTTCACAATCCCAATGAAGTCTTTAAGTCGTAACCTACAGGGTTTCGTGAAAAACCTAAGGTTAAAGGAGAATCGAATCTAGCTTCTACAACTAGTATCACACAGGAGGTGTGGGGATTAGGTTTTTCAGTTGCAAGAGTTCTCCTTTATATAGTTTTTCAAATCAGGGTTTGCAATCTAAGTTACCTTGGTAACAAAGCATTCAATATTCACCATTAGATGAAAACCTGATTAGATTCAAGCTAATATCTTTCAATCGTTAGATCGAACTTAGCTTGTTATACACAAATGAAATGTACCCTCATTTAGGTTTTGTAACCGTACCTAAACGTGTACACCATGTTGGCTCAACCGTAGTTAACCGAGGTTAGCTATATGAATACTCTCATATCAACCTTATTCATCTTAACCATAACTAGTTCAAATGACTCAAATGAAACTAGCTAAAGAGTTGTTCAATTATTATATTCTCATAGAAGTACACAAGAACACAATTGAAGCAAAATAGGTTTGGTTCACTTAATCAATTCAAGAACATTATAGCCACGGTTTGCAAAGAATACATTCCTTAATATATAAATGTATTAGTTCATGAACAAACCAATTCTAGAACTTTAACCACTCAAGTATGCAAACGGGTACGCATACTTAAGTAGCCGGACTAGGTTTGGGTTCGCCAGTATGCGAATGGGTACGCATACTTAATACTTCCAAAACCCAGCAGAAATTCCCGGACCTATACCTTACGTAAGTATGCGTACCGGTATGTGTACTTGGTACACAGAATTTCACAACTACAAGTACGCATACGGGTATGCATACTTTAGTTCCGGTCATGGATCACATATATGCAAGAAAGCACACTATGTTTATAATCCAATGATGGTTAAGTATTCTAAACTCTTATTTCAATCATTGAAACTTTCTTAGAGGATGACAATAGCCGTTTTAACACACTATTAGCATCAAAGCAATTTTTAAGTTATTAAAGTAATTATAACGAAACATTCCAAGTCTACACCAAATGATTGTATCACACAAACCATGTAAGATGTTACTCGGCGATTTTAACATGATCATCTTTTGACTTTCGTCAAGAATATAAGATGAACTTGGTTGAAGCGAAAGCTTACCAATACATATTCCGAGACATATGTAAGCGAGTTAAACTCAGCTCGAAATCTCAAATGTGTATAATCGACAACAATATAGTAATACGACTTTTGTTTCAATGTAGGAGATAGAGTAGAAATAGACTTTCCAAGTGATAGATGAGTTTTAGTCTCCACATACCTTTTGTTGATGAAGTTCCACAAGCTCACCTTAGTAGTTCTTCGTCTTCATTTTATGAACGCTGTGAAGTCTAATGCTCAACTACACAATCTATCCTAGTCCGAGATATTACTATAAGTAGACTAGAAATCAAGACTTATAGTTTTGATCACTAACATTGACAAACAAGCTTGAGATAGCAACGCTTGCGAGTTCGACCGAGCAGTGCTCTAACACCAGGATTAGCAAGAAATGGAGGGGTAGATTTTTTTATAGCAGTATCTGGTGGTTTTGGCATTGCCACAAATTTATTTGCAAAGATAATGGCAATTATTTTTGTAGGTGAATTGGCTAATCAACATCTTGAGGTACTCATTAAATCTGATTCAAATGTTGCAGTTTTGGCTTTTAAGAGAAATAATCTGCCATGGTTCATCATCTCAGGATGGAATAAAGTGTGTGAAGAGTTATATAGTATTGAGTTTGATTATTTATATAGGGAAATAAATTTCACTGCTGATAAATTGGCAAAGGAGGGTGGTAGAATGGAAAAGGGCAGTGTGAAAACATACATAGAAAGTAATTCATTTAAATTAGAGTCTCCATAGCAAACCTATTATAGGTTTTGTTGATTTTGTCTTTTAAATTTCTGTATTGCCTTGATTGGCTTTTTTATAATGTTTCTGGGATGATCATTGTTAATAAAATGTTTGCATTGATTGAGCGAAAAAAAGAAGAAGATACAATTCTTATGTTGAGTCATATCGCTAAAATTATGCCCTTTGTTCGTCACTGGCCCGGAGAATAGTTTCTGTCGATGACTATTTTTTTTCACGAAATTAATGTATCTTAGTGCCTCAAACATTAAGATTGTTTTTTTATAACTTTTTTGTTCGTAACTGACGAAAAGAGAGAAAATTATTTGGGATACAAACTTACTTTGTTCGTATTGGCGGGTAAATTTTTTAATGTCCGAGAAACCCTTCTCTTGTAATTGGAGAAAGGTCTTTCATGTTTGTTTGTTTTTTTAATGACATTAAATGGGGAGAATTAAATTTGAACTTGAGCTTAATTGATATATATTTGTGGCGAGCGTGGTTGTAGAATTGTAGAAGATGATTGTACCTTCATGTCAAGTTTAGGTGATCAAAACTATAAGTCTTGATTTCTAGTGTACTTATAGTTATGTCTCGGATTAAGATAGAATGTGTAGTTGAGCTTTAGACTTCTCGACGTTCATCGATTGAAGACGAAGATCTACTGAGGAGAGCTTGGAGGAACTTCATCAACAAAAGGTATGTGAAGACTAAAACTTATCTATCACTCAGAAGTCTATTCTATTCTAGCTCCTATTGAGACTAAGTCGTATAGCTATATAGACTTTTATATTATACACATTTGATATTTCGAGCCGAGTTTATCTCGCATATCTATTTCTTGAAATATGTGTTGGAAAGCTTTTTGCTTTAGCTACGTTCATCATTATTCTTGACGAGTTTAGTTGGAAAAAATTTATTTGTTGGAAACTAAATAATAAGTCAAAAGATAATCATGTGAAAATTGCCTTGAAACATCTTACATGATTTGTGTGAGACAGTCATTTGATGTCGACTCGGAATGTTTCGTATTGATCATCCGATCACTTGAAAATTACTTATAAGCTAATAGTTTGTGTGAGACAGCTATTGTCGTCTTCTAAGGATGTTTCAATGATTGAAATGGGAGTTTAGAACAATTAACCATTGTATTAATATAGCACAGTATGCATACCAGTATGCAAACTGTTGTGATATGATTCAGGACCGGAAACCAAGTTTGCATACCAGTATGCAAACGGGTTTTAACTGTTAAAGTACGGGAACCAAGTTTGCATACCAGTATGCGAACAGTTTTACTTGCGTTAGGTCCGGGACGACAGTATGCGTACCCGTTTGCGAACTGTCGGACAAGGCCAAAGTCCGGAACTTAAGTTTGTGTACCCGTTTGCCAACTTTGTTGGTTAAGTTCTAAAATCGGTTAAGTATGATTTCATACTTATGAACAATTACATTTATAAATTAAGGAATGCAATCTTTGCAAACCGTGGCTAAATGTTCATGAATTGATTCTCTTGAATCAAATCCGATTTTACTTCAATTGTGTCTTGCATACTTCTATGAGAATATAAAAAATTAAACAACTCTATGAGTAACACAATTAGATTCATTTGATTATCATTTGATCTAGAAGTTTTAGGTGAATGTGGTTAATACAAAAGTGTTCATATGGCTAACTTCGGTTAACTATTGTTGAGCCAACTCAATATACACGTTTAGGTACTGTTACCCATATCTAAATGAAGGTATATTTCATTTGTGTATAACAAGCTAAGACCATCTAACGGTGGAGAGATATTGCTTTTGTTTTAAGCAAACTTAGCTGGAATCTTAAATCAAGATTTCATCTAACGATGAATATTGATTGCTTTGTTTGTAAGCTATCAAACCCTGATTTGAAAAACTATATAAGGGAGAACTCTAGCAACTGGAAAACCTAATCCCCACACTTCTTTGTGATACTAGTTGCGCACTAGAGTCGATTCTCCTTTAACCTAGGTTTTTCCTAAAACCATTATAGGTTAACGACTTGAAGACTTCATTGGGATTCTGAAGCCAGACCCAACTATTTTCTCTGTAGTTGCGTGTTCTGATCTTACTTGTTCTATCGTATTGAGTACCATCTTCTCTAATATTGGCTCGAGATTTATCTCCGATAGGTAAGATATAAAAAGTAATCACAAAGCTCTTCGTCTCATTCTTTGTGATTCCACAATAACTTTTTCTACTACCATATAGTTAAGTTATTATGAGGTGATTAATATTTCTAGGCTGTTCTTCGGGAATATAAGACCGGCTTATCAATTGGTTCCTATTCACCTTGATTTACCAAAAGACGGAACAAAAACTTCATAGGTATTTCTGTGGGAGACAGATTTATCTATCAGAATAGACTTTTTGTCGGAGACAGATTTGTTTATAAAGTCTTCGACTATGGGTCATAGAAACTCTTTGTTGTGGGTGAGATCAGCTAAGGGAATCAAGTGCGTAGAGTCCTGTTAGGATCCAGAGACGTAAGGAACACGATTGTACCTTAATCGGTGTGAGACTTGGTTAGGGCTCAACTACATTCAAGTCCGAAGTTAACTTGTATTAGGCTAGAGTCTGTAGTGGCTTAATACAATGTGGTGTTCAAATCTTGACTAGGTCCCGGGGTTTCTCTGCATTTGCGGTTTCCTCGTTAACAAAATTTATGGTGTCTATGTTATTTCTTTTCCGAATTATATTTGTTTATATAATTAAAATATCACAGGTGGTGCATAGTTCAATCAATTGGTAAATCCAAACCTTTGGTTGTTGATTGACACTTGAACATTGGTCTTTGGTACCGTTCAAGTTATTTCTCATATCAATCAGGCTCACAGATTTCTATCTGTTTGATTGCAGATTGTATTGAGAAATTGAGATATAACTCTTTGATATATTTCTTGGTAGAGCTCGCTTTATTAGCTGGTGCTCTCAGAATTATATTGGAGTTCATTCATACAGATTTCCAAACGAAATATTGGGTGTGGTTGTTGTACCCCCGCTTTTTCAGTTACGATTCCTTGTTTTTCGCCGTTGTCAATTTTATTGACAAAAATGAGAAAAATTATTTAGTAGTTCTACAACTCCCTTCGTCCGGATTTAGTTGATAAAATTGGAATTTACATGGATTTCCCTTTCGATTCATAAAACAAGTTCATGAATGTATTTCCTTTAAACAAATGTAAACATTGTTTCCTAGGATGAAATCTTCACCTTTACCCATACACATAATCACAATAGCATTCATACGATTATGTCGATGTCTTATATACGAAGTTCAAACACTTTCCCATTCCTTTCATCGACCAAATGCTAGAAAGATTAGCTGGACATAGTCACCATTGCTTCTTAGATGGCTACTCTGGATATAATCAGATCGTTATTGCCCCTGAAGACCAAGAAAAAACTACTTTTACCTGTCCCTTTGGTACCTTTGTGTATAGACGCATGCCTTTCGGGCTTTGTAATGCCCCTGCGACTTTTCAGCGTTGTATGATGAGCATATTTTCTGACATGGTAGAACGGTTCTTAGAGGTCTTTATGGATGATTTTTTAGTATTTGGTTCGTCTTTTGATGAGTGCTTGCATCATTTGTCATTAGTTTTGACTAGGTGTATGGAGAAGAATTTAGTGCTTAATTGGGAGAAATGTCATTTCATGGTTCGTTCAGGAATTGTTTTATGGCATATCGTATCTTCTAAGGGTATAAAGGTAGATAAAGCCAAAGTTGACCTTATTAAGACTTTACAGGTCCCAAAAACCGTAAGAGATATTAGGTCATTCTTAGGGCATGCAGGTTTTTATCGTCGATTCATTAAGGATTTTAGCTTGATTTCTAAACCTCTTTGCAATTTGCTTGCAAAAGATGTTAAGTTCGTCTTTGATAATGCTTGTTGAGAGCTTTTGAGAAGCTTAAGACTTTACTCACTACCGCCCCCATAGTCCAGGCACCCAACTGGAACCTACCCTTTGAGATCATGTGTGATGCTTCAGATTTTTCTATTGGTGTTGTGCTAGTTCAGCGAGAAAACAAATTACTCCATGTGATTTACTATGCTAGCAAAACTCTGAATGATGCCCAGTTGAACTATACTACTACAGAGAAGGAACTGTTAGCCATTGTGTTTGCCTTAGATAAGTTTAGACCCTATCTCTTAGGTTCTAAGGTCATAATCTTCACTGATCATGCTGCTTTGAAGTATCTCCTTTCCCTAGGCTTGTTGGTATTGTTATTCATTGCATATCTTTGGATTACCAATATGTGTGAGTTAGTAGAACCGATCATAACTTGTTGTGTATCTTGGAATAACTAATCACAGTTCCTGACTTATGTATTGGTATGACTTTTATTAGTGTAACCGATCCTAAGTAATCACCTGAGATGGTATGGTCGATATTTGTAATTGGTGTGGCCGATCCTAGTAATTGGTGTGACCGATCACAAAAGAGTTGTGTAATCGATCCTTGTAATTGGCGTAACCGGCCCTAGTAATTGGTGTAACCGATCCTAGTGACTTGTGTAATCGATCACAAGTAATACCATGAGAATATGGTAAACGGTCCTGGTAATTGATGTAACCGATCCTGGTAACTGATATAACCGGTCCCAGTAACCATATTAAGGTAGAACCGATCCTTGTGTTTGGTAAAACCGTAAACCCATGATTAGTGATTTGATATTTGATCAATCACATAGTTGTCTTGGAATACAGATGAACCAATTCTAAACTTGTTTGGAAGTGTGGTATAATTGATTTCAAGATTGTAAATATGAAAGAGGATTTACAAAGAAAAGATGTCGACATACTTTAAACATGATCAGTAACTCTTATCTTTTATTGTTCAAAGATATTCCTTAATAACTCAAGGAGATCGCGGACCGAAATAAATTAAGAATCTTTTAATTAAGGTTATTAGTTTTATATGCTTTTAATTACCAGCAATTAAATGCATATCTCTGGAAAATAAAAATTGGTAATATGCATTTACTAATTGGAAATTTTCTAGTGAGATTTCGGAAATATTGGACAAAGCATTTCCAGGAATTATGAAAACCGATTTGGGCATTTATTGCATATCTTGAAAATATTTGGTTTTGGAAATTCCTTGGTGTCCAAACATCCTTGGTCTATAAATACCCAAGTTTGCATTTCGAGCAAACTATCCTAAGAGCAAGGAAAACTTCATCTTTTTGTTGTTTCTGGTGGAGCCGTCTATTCGGAGAGGAAAGTACCCTAATTAGGTGAAATGTCTTACGACTGCTCGTTTAAAGACTTCTGTGGGATCAAGAAGCGATCTACGAGTACCGTTGGTGGGAAACTGGATAATTACAGTTTATTTTAGTTTTCGATTGATTTGATTGACTAACGGTTGTTGAACTTTGATTGCACCTAGTTTATTTATTCTTGAGAATCTTCTCTTCTGATATAAGATTCACTCAAACTAGATCGAAGTGTCGACGGGATCTTTAGAACTGTATGTAGATCTAAAGACATCTTGTGATAATCCATTGTTAACAGACTCCGTTCTGTGCGTGATTGATCACAAGAGATTCAGTGGTATTGTGCAGGTGCTTATTGAAGATTAAAGAAGATTTGAAGACAAAGAAGATTTCTTATTTTGTTTCTATATCTTTGGGTGTTCACAAACCTTCATCGGCTGGGATCCAACTAGAATCGGATTTATTCGATTGATTAGTTGTGTAAGATCGACATCACCTTATAGTTTCTTATTTGATTCTATATTGATTGATTGCAAATCTAAACTCTGCTACTTCGGTAGTTGTTGGATAGATTGATCTGACCAGGCAAAGGAGTTTATTAGTTAAATGGAAGAGCCTTTGCATATGACTTGAGATATCTTTATCTGAAAGAATCAAGAGAGTTGTTACCAAACATATTTGTTGTTCTTTACTGTTTGGAATACGATCCAAAGGAATTGTTCCAGTGCGTGCACTTATTGAATGTCGCAAGCGCGTGGATACTGAAGAAACTAGGTGAACTATAGGTTTAGTTGCTTGGTCTCAACTATACGAAGTTTGTTAGATTTTGTATAGCGACTTAATTCTGAGAGTATTCAATTCTGGACTAGGTCCCGGGGTTTTTCTGTATTTGCGGTTTCCTCGTTAACAAAATCTTGTTGTGTCTTTTACTTTTCTATTTTCGCAATTATAATTGTTTATTATAGTTAAAAGTAAAATACACAAACGTTAACTCCGTATTACTTTATAGTGATCCTATAGAGTTTGTTTAAGTACGAACATATTATCAAGTAATCACACTTTGATTGTTGTATTGTCTCGATCTCGTATCCATACACGATCACACAAAGTGTGAATACCGATTTGTAGTATTGTCTCACTTCTTCCATAGACAATCACTTTAGGTAAGAAGACTTATAGGTGGATAATTTAAAGATTGTGGTGTATTTGGGTACCCTCGTCTTTTCAATTGGTATCAGAGCAGGCAAACACGAAAAGATCTAACAATTTGTGTTTGGTGGGATCTAACCTATAAGATATGAGTAAAAATAAGAAAAGCAAAGAAAAACTTATGAAGAACTCAGTTAACGTACAATAAGATACTGAGAATAAGGTCTCAGAAAAGGTTAATGGAAATTGGTCTCGTATGTCTTTTCGAAAATCAAGAAGAAAGTCTAAGACTGATAACTTGATTGAGAATCAGGATTCTGATCAGAAAAGAATGAATTCAAAACTGAAGGAACATGTTTTGGATCCGAATCCAATCACTGGTGAAAAATCTTCTGTTTTTAAAAGAGAAAAGAGATTTGATTATATGGTCTGCCCAAGTTCTGCATTTCGTAAAATGTTAGAGAGATTCTTCAAACATGTTGAAAGTTATGCAGGAAAAGGAAAAACCATTGACAGTCTAGATGATGTCCTAGAACTTTTTGTTTAATTAAATGTAAGAATATGTGAAGAAAAGCGAGAAACACTTAGTATTCAAAATAATCTAGTTGATTATTTGGAACAAAAATTGGCCTTGTGCAACGAAGTACATCAGAAAATTTCAGAGTGTGAATTTCTTACTCAATCGCTGGAGCATTCACAAATAAGGAATAAAATCCTTATAGAAAAACTTCTTACAGAGACATGTTAAAAGGTATACCTTGATAAGTGTTTAGAAAAACATTTTCAACAGGGAATGGATACCTTAAGAGGACATATAAAATATCTTGAGCAAAATACATCTGCAATATGTTTAATGGCAGGTCAAGATCACACGGGTTCGAATTCAAAGAACATACCATCCTGGGCACAAGATGTAATCAAGGATATAGCATCTCGCAATATTCCTGATAAAGAGGATGAATCTGAATCCCACACAAGGGCACACGATTGTGTCCCTAGAAATAAGAAGGAATAAGTTCCTCAAAAGGTACTTGGTGAGAAAGGTACTTCTCACCGCAACACTTAATTGTGTTGGATATTGTATCCTTACAATGCCCGATCATTTGATGTAAGGAAGCACAAGTACTTGGGCATCGTGTATCCTGTTAATATTTCTTATTCAATATAGAGAGTATACACAATCTACCTAAAGATACATTATTTGTCTTTATGTGTAGAGAAGTTGTCTTACAACAACTTGTGTAAACAGGATAAGTTTACTTGTCTAAAGTATCGTTTGATACCTAATCTAGAAGATCGATTCTTTTCAAAGAATCTTTGTGATTCAATAACACATTAGATGCGAAAATCCTTTCAAAACTGGTCAGAATTGTTTATTTAAGGCTGACACCTATGTTTGGTATGTGTTAAAGAATACTCAAGTATATGTACTCATCTTGTTTGAGAACGTTTACTAAAGGATGTATCCGGAAACCAGATCTCAAGCTAAAATTCTGAAAGCGTTAAGTGGAATGGCTTCTAATGAAACTATTAATCTTGACAATTCCTTCAAGAAATCTGGTTGTGAAGATAAAGGAAAAGAAAAGGAAGATGTGACTCATCTTCTTGTCCAAAACAGTTTGGATGCTAAGATTGATATCCTCAATCTTCGACAAGTCCTCCTCAGTACTATTGAAACACATCATAGACAGACAACATTACTAAGAACTGTTATCCGTAACCAAAGGAAGCTGATTTAACTTGGAATCGGTAATAGGGAGTATGCTCGGAATATTAATCGAAAGGTTAATGCTTTAGCCTATGAAAATAATCAAGGTACTGTGTGCGGAATCCGAGAAATCAGTCGAGATGCTGTTGATGAAGATCCTGAAAATTTTGAGGAAATTGAAGATGATCTTTGAAAAAAATATGTTCAAAGATTAATCCAAGAAAATAGACCTCAGTTTTTGATTTATTTCAATTATTGTATAAGGTCTATTTCTGAATAAAACTATCTATTATTTATGAATAAAATTATTAGTTTATAATTTTTCGTGTGATAGTTTTTCTGATTACATATCATGTGCTTGAATGCTTTATATTATTTCTATGTGTTTATGGGATGTTTGATTTCGGTTTTCATAACCTTAATATTAGATCTCATATGTGAGAACCCTTATGGTTTGTGTGGCTTTTTGATTTAGCGGGATTAAGTTCTAGCCCATGTTGGTATAGGCTTTACCAAAGGATCATAAGGTGTTCCGATTGAGACTCATATGTAAAAAGTCACAATGTGTTGAATTAATTTATGTTTACATGAGTTGGGTTTATCTTAAACATATGTGTTTCGGGTTTTCAACTTTATCTATTGGCACGCATTTGTTAAAACCGATTCAACCTTTCTCTGGTAAAGGTTGCCTTTGTTGTTGTTCTTTTGTTCTTGCGAGAGAATGACAACACAATAGGGGAGAGTTCTAACTTGAACTTGTGCTTAATGATATATCTTTCTGGGGAGAAGAGGATGCGGAATCTGAGGTAACGAATTTGTTAGTTAATTGTTTTCCTGTTTAAGAAAAGCCTGATTTTATTGCATATATTTTGCTTTTGCTTAACAAAATTCGGTACAATTGATGTTTATTCAATTATGTGTGCGTTTGTGATTCAATTGTTTCCGGTTGAGAAAAACTGTTGTTTGATATCTTGCTTTATTGTTTGGTATCAATTGTTTTTGGCTTAACGAAATTTCAGTGCAATTGTGGTGCTATAATGTCTATGTTTGTTTCAATTGCTCCCGGTTAATAGAAATAATTATGCAAGTCAATTTATTTGGTTTGTGTGTATTGTTTATGGCTTAGCAAAATACGGTATCATTTGTTTAGTCCAATTCGATTCCGGATAAGAGAAACTAAGTTAATTCTGATCTTAGTTAGACTTATCAAAGTGAAGGATTCGGTTATTCAACCTTGACAAGAAATACTAGTTAACTAACCTAGTACTTGTCTTGTCTAAAGTGAAAGGTCTAAGTTATTGTCTGAATAATTAGAGCCCGATGAGAAAAATAGAGTTATTTCTGATCTTTATTTTGGTCTTATCGAAATAAGCGATTGTATCCGTGCAATCAGTTTAGCAAGGGAACTAAGTTTCTTAGTCAATATGTTAAACTATTAGGGAAAATTGCTTCGGGCAATTGTTTCCTTGATAACATATTAAAACCAAATTACTTGTAGTTATGGTTTTGATATTGGTTATCTAAAATGGTATGTGAAACCTTCGTGCTCAACTTTTATAGGTTGTGTAAGTCATTTTGGATTTGTAAGATTCTTTCGGTTTGACCTTTATTTGCTCGAACCTTTGTCATTTTGTGTCAAAAAGGGGGAGAAATATATGGAGTAAACAAGTGATTTGTAATCACTAAGGACAATTGTGCTTAAACGTTATATCTAACGAAAGAGTAAAGCATTGATTATAGGGGAGCAACATATCATATTGCTATTGTAGTTATCTTGATGATGAGGTGTCCAACTCACAAAAAATATATTCCTTACTCTTCTTACACTAACAAGTAGCACAAGGATAAGCAGATTCGTTCGTAACGGAGAATTGAGCTAAAGTTGTCGATTAAATTTCTGAAAATATGAATAATGCAAAAACTACAAAAAAAATATGAATGTGAACAATGAGGATGAGAATGATTAGGGGTTCTTTCTCCACTAGTGAACATGAATCTTCTTCAAAATACGTTTATTAACAATCCTAGACAAGTTATAAGTTAACCAAGTCCATTAAACTCCAAAGTTACTTCGTAGAATAAGTTCTCTACTCGTGTCTGGTCAATCAAGCCACTTTGAATAAGCTCTCTAGTGTAACTTAACTAACCGGTATGTTCTATGAGTCGGATTGATCCTAACCACATGCTCGTAAGTTCGACATGTTAACTTAGGGTTGTCAAATACACACCAAAATCCACAAAATCCTATTGCAACATTGATGTTTCGCTACTTGTGATTATATTACCATAACAATTACAGATTACGGTTCTAAAATCTAGCTTTAGTATTGCAAACAAAATATCTAATTGGCCTTCTAAATACCCTGCAAACAATCCATGGTCATAAGAACGGCTTAAAACAAACAATAAAACAATATGAGAAGAAAGATTAACTCGATAAAATATCAAAGACAAGTCACATAGCTTCGAAATATCCCTAATCAAACAAGGATTTAGCTACTGGAGTTCATGACACTTAATATAAAGCAAATAAATTCGAAACCAAATAAGCAAACCCAAGCAGCAGGTGATAATGGAGTGGAAAGCTGGTGTTGCTGTGGTGGCATATGGACTGGTGACTGCTGGCTTGGTGCTGTTGGTGAAGGTTGTGTGCAGGTGCTGATGAGTATGCTGTGTTGCGACTGCGCAGGATGTGGACTGAACTGATGGAGGTGATATGCAAGTAAATGGAAACAGGGGTGAATATGGAGGTGGTATAGATGTATGGAGATGATGATGATGATGGGTATGCAAGTGGATATGCTGTGAGATGCAGGATATGTGAATGGAGCAGCTGGTGGTGATGATTGGAGAGGAGCAGAAAGCTCCTCTCTGGTGGTGATGCAAAACAGGCGTGAGAGGTGTGTATCGGCTCTGTTTGCTGTAGCTCTTTCTCCCTTTTATAGTTTCACCTTTTTCTTGCTCTACAAACTTGCACATCAAAACTAGATAGAGACCCAACTCCTATTTCCTCTCGACTTCTGAAGTTGCCTTCCCATCTCATCCATTCATCTTATAAGCTTCACGGCAATAAGCTTCAGTCCTAACTTCTCGGCAAAACTTTGCAAACCCAATCTTCCAAATTCGACCACTGTTTCCCTATTTATCCCAACTTTCTCTCCTTCTTACTTGGCTTCAGAAATCTCCTTCTTACTGTTTCCATATTTATCTAAACCCCTGGCAAACACTCACTGGAACCAAGACTTTCACGGCAGCTGAACTTGGTGCAGTGATAAAGTAGTTTGAAACTGAAGTTGTAGGGAACTGGTCACTCAGGCCTT